>JAVSCE010002880.1:0-83329 GCA_032199065.1 Smutsia gigantea
TCATGGCTGCTCATTGGCTGAGTTGTGACAGCCTCTCATTGGGTGTGCTGTTGCTGGGGGGTCAGTCTATTAGGTGGTAAAGTAGCCACAATACGATTGTATTGGCGTCCGTCTCTTCCCTCCTGTGGGGTCTGCAATTGATTAGGAGTGGTGGCCCTAGAGCTCCCCCTGCAGGCCTCCTGGCGCCATGTCGGTGTCAGTGAGGCCTCCCTTTATTTTTCACAGTATCAGCATAAATGTTTATAAAATCCATCCTTCTCCGTGTTGTTGCTTTTAATTGCCATATGGGGCATTGTAAGAATAGGCCCCGCCCCTGTTTATCTGTTCTCCAGCTGATGGACGTTTAGGTCGTTTCCACTGCTCTGTGAATGTTCTTGTTCCTACACTCATTTTTGGACACTGCCACTCATTTCTCTTGGATATATACTTTGGAGTGGAAATGCCGGTTCACAGGGTAGGTGCATGTTTATTGTTATTACTTTCAATAAGGCAAGGAGGCGGAACAATAAAGGGCCCCAGTTTCCTGAGAGTCTATCCTATGCTGGGTGATCCAGAACCCCAACTCATTGTGTCAAACTCCTGCTCCTCTCTTGGGCCCCAGGTCTCCTTTGTGTTTTCTCTGGGCCCCGTCTTCAACCCAAAACCCATGAGGTGAAGCCAGTGTCAGTTTCCTTAAGGCCTTGCTGATTTGCATATGCCCTGGGAACCCCTGGAGGACAGCAGCCCTGGCCCCCAAGGGCAGGGCATGCAAACTGGTTCTGCCTGGTGCACTCACTACCCAGGAGGCGGGCGCCTTCCTCCCTGTGTCTTCCCACTCAGGCTTGGTGGTGGAGCTGACCCTGGGAAGAGCTGGATCGGACAGAAGGTCACAAACCCTGCTTTAACCACCCAGAAACATCCAGTGTATGTGGTACCCTGGCTAGAATGGGAAATAATGCTGCTGTCCAGCCATGGGCCAGCTTGCATAATGTTTCCCCAGTTGCCTCAATTTACTGGGTACTCAGTAAGCATCTAGACACTGAGCTCTGCTCCCTTCCTGCTTTACTCTGTAGGAATCCCAGGACAGCCCTGAGAGGCAGGGACTATTAGTATTCCCATCTGTAGATGGCCAAACCGAGCCACAGAGCGCCACCAGCTGGACAATGCAGAGGTGGGATTAGGCTCAGCTGGCCCCAAAGCTGAGCTCTGCTATGCCTGTGAGTGATAAGGACTGAGCTAGAAGAGTGGAAGAGGTGGAACGGTCAGTATCCAGAGGGAACAGTTGTGCGCAAGTTCCTGGAAGAGGCTGGAAGGAATGGTGCCCTTTATCGGGGAGGATTAATCTTGGGTGACGTGCCCATAAGTATAATCACTGTGCTCCCAACACGAAGTAGATGCTCAGTATATACCTGTGAATGGAGGGCACTGGGGCCCCCCCAAGCAAGGAAGTCAAACCACAAGTGGAATGGAATTATGGATTTAGGTGGTGCAAGGACACTATTTAATTTTAATTGCATTGCATAGTTTAAATTGTATCAGGAAATACGAATAGCCATTGAATCTGTGTTTCCGCAGATGTTATTGCCTTCTAGTGAGATAAGCAAAAGAGGGGGTCACTGAAAAAGCACTCAAGTGGCAAAAGAATTTGGATGCACTAGTATTCTTCAACACGGGATTGGTTAAATAAATTAAAGTACATCTGAAGAATGGTGACTGAGCAGCCATCGTAAAGGATGATGGCATTCCCATCAGGCTCTGGTCACAAAGGCAACACACTATCGACTGTAAAACACACAGTATGCAGCTGGAGACCGTGCTGAGGGCTGGATGAAAGGGGCCACCTGAAAGGCTGGGGACTGTGGACTCCCCGCCTGCCCCTGGCCACTCTGCCTTCCAGGGACCTCAGGCCTGTCCACTCCTATGCCTGCTGGCCGACCTACCTGGGCTCCAGCGGAGACAGGGCCTAGAGCTCACTGGCTCAACATGCCCTTTTTGGCCCCCAGCAAGTAACCAGGCAGGCGCCCTGGCCTGCCCCTGACAACTCCGTCCCACAGGCTCTGGAGCACACAGCAGGGCAGGCTGTCTGTCTCCCCTGGGCCTCTCCTCCTCATGTCTACCCACACCCAGGCTGCCCTGTTTTTGAAATCCTTCCCAACTCCATTCCCCTGGGAGCTTCTTCCATCTATCTGATCACTTCCCTACTGCTCCTTAGCACATCTTCGAGTGAGATGTCCTCCTGGCCCTCCCTTCCCAGATGCCCTCAGACCCTTTGTGCTCCACAAGCCCCTACCTGATCCTCCTCCCATGTGTCCCTCTTAGAGACGATCCATCCTGGATCTTTCACCTCTGTTTTCCTGAGGTCCTATTTCTGCACAGCAGTCAGAGGGATCCTTCTGAAATGCTGACTATCACTCCCTCTGCTTAAAACCCTGCAATGGTGAGCAAGCCCCCTACAGAAAGCAGCCCCTTGTTACCCTGGCCTGACCTCCAGTGATCTGACCTGTGCCTCACATATTCCAGCTTCTACCAGGCTAAGGGGCCCCAAGGGGTGTAGCTCCAGAATGGAAAGGTCTCTGCCGGAGCCTGCCGGCAGGAGTCAAATGGTACCTGAATGGGGGGGTGAGGGTTTGTATATACAAAGATCACAGGAGGGCAGTCTGTCGGTGCAGAAAGCCAAAATGCTTTATTTCTCTTTGGTATATATGCAGTCTTGTTATGAAACTATCCAAAGTATATTGGCATTACAACAAAGACACTACCTTATCATACAGAGAGTTGTTTTCTTAATCCAGTTCCCCGTTCCCAGGACCAAGGAATGGTTACTCTGTTCCCAGACATTCATGTCTCAAAACAACTTGTACAAGGACAAAAGTTGCAGGATAAACAAGTTCTCTCTACAAAATGGAGGAAGTTCACAACATGGCTTCACTTATGTCAAGCAGTAACCAAACACGGCTCCCCACATCTAGAATGGCTGGCTGAACTTAAGATGGTTGTGCTTATGCTCTCATGGCTCTCCACATGGCTGCCTGGGCCCTTGTGTCTGTGGTCTTCTCTGCACATTAGCCTTTCTGGAGGCAACCAGGTCTGGTTCATCTTAATCTCTGGCATCATCCAGATGAGCAGTCATCCACCACGTGGCTGGGCCACAGAGAATAACGGAGCTGGGACTGGGGACAGGGAGGGCATGCCCTGTGGGTTTCCAGCCCCTGGCTCTGTAGGGACCTGGGCTTGCATCTCTGGTCTGCCCTTGGGCAAGTGTCCTATAGTTCTGTGCCTCAATTTCCTCATCTTCAAAATGGGGATGATTGGTATCTTAAGTGAGAAAAAAGAAGCTAATTGAATATTACCTTAAAAAGAATAAAAGGAACTTGTACAAGTATGTTCATGGCAGCACTCTTTGCAATAGCAGGAAAGGTAGAAACGGCCCAAATGTGATGAATGAATAAACTGTGTAGACTTGAGCAAGTGAGCTAAGGGCTATTTGGCTGCAGGAGCCTAGCAATGCCTAAGTCAAAGGAACTTGCTTTTTCAAGCTCTTCTGGGAGCATTTCTGACAGTGAAGTGGACAAAAAGTTAAAGAGGAAAAAGCAAGTTACTCCAGAAAAACCTGTAAAGAAGCAAAGACTGGTGAAATGTCAAGAGCCCTGTCATCTATACTCTAAGCAGAGCATCATCAGCAGAGATGGTAACATGTTTTTGATTGGGAAAATGAGGTATGTCATGTTTGGGACTTTAAAGGGTAAGTCCTAATTGATATTAGAGAGTATTGGATGGATCCGGAAGGTGAAATGAAACCAGGAAGAAAAGGTATTTCTTTAAACCCTGAGCAATGCAGCCAGCTAAAGGAACAGATTTTTGATACTGATGATGCAGTAAGAAAACTGTAAAATCAGAGCCATATAAAACCTGTACTGTTCTAGCTGTTTTAATGTGTTTTTATGTTGGCTTTTGTTTTCTAAACATTGTTTTCCAAGCTATTGTGTATTTGGATTATAGAACAATTTGTAAGATGAATGCTTTAAAAAGATGTGCATTATTAAAAATGTTCTGAGTGAAGCTAATTGTCTACTTGATCAGAAAGGGTTGTTTTGTGCCCACCACCTAGTGTAAAATAAAATCAAGTAATACAGTCTCAACCGTGTTGCTTGCTTTGATCAGAAAGTGTACTATTTAAGGCCAAAAGTAACCGTTTATAGACCTTTTAGTTTCAACTCAGTTTTACATTCGAAAGGATTTGTATTATATTAAATAACTTTTGACTTTTGAAATCCATAGTTGATCTATTTTCTTCCAACTGAATGTCTAGACTTGTTTGATTTTTTCACCTTGTGGTATTTCACTTTCCCCTTTTTTTCTTCTATTTTCCTTTATGACATATATTGTCATGTTCAATTTTCATTTCACTTTTTGCTCTTTTCTTTGGAAGGTTATGCTAATGTGAGAAGTCAGTTGGAACTGTCAAAATGTTAGTTATCTCACTGAGGTACTTGTAATTAAGATATTACATGAGAAGTACAATCATTAATTCTACGGCATTAAATATCAGGAGACATAGACTGATGAACAGCACTGCTTGGATGGGAACTGAACAAGCGCATGTCATCACCTGTAGTGTTCTGTGTAGTTATTGTGTAGTCTGCAGAAAATAATGACTTAGATGTCTGATTTGCTTTCACTTACCTAACATGTTCACCATGAGATGATGTCTATAATATCAGGCATTGTTAAAGTAGACTAGGATTTAATAAAATTTGCAAAGGCTTAAAATAACTAAGTAAACTGTGGTTTATCCATATAATGGAATATTATGCAACCATAGAAAGAAATGAAGTATTGATACACGCTATGACATGGATGAACCTTGAAATCATGTGCAACGCAAGAAGCTAGACGCAAAAAAACACGTGTAATTCCATTTATATGAAATGTCCAGAAACAGCAAATCTGTAGAGACAGAACGGTGCCAGGGGCTGGGGGGAGGGGATTATGGGGAGTGACTGCTGATGGGTACAGGTTTTGCGATGGCGGAGTTCTGGAACTAGATGGTGGTGATGGTTGCACATTATGAACAAAATGTCATTAATGGTAAATTTTATGTGTATTTATCATAACTTTAAAACTATACAAAAGAATAATAGGCTTGGCGATGCTACCCGTGAGCCATCCCCAAATCGGGTTCCTCTTCCATGACCCACGCAACCCTTAAGGGGTGGGGGCACGACACCACCGGTCGGAGCTAGGGCGCTGTCCAGCAGCGGCCATCTGAGCTAGCCACCCGCGGGGCCACGCCCCCACCGCCTGCCAGTCTGCTCTTCCGTAAAAACGCCCCTCCCAGCATCCCCGCCCCGTCCCCTTCAACCCTGAGCCTGGCCCCGCCCTGCGGTTGAAGGCCACACCCCTTAGAACTCCGCTCAGCCGCCTGTCCATCAAACTTACCCTTGCCCCGCCCCGGCGTCCTCCGGCCATAGTTCCTTATCCTTTGCCTGGCGCGGCCCGTTGTTATGACGACACGGTCGTAAATCCGCCATCTTCCTGCGGCGCGTTGCGACATGGAGGGCGCGATGGCAGTGCGGGTGACGGCCGCGCATACGGCAGAAGCCGGGGCTGAAGCCCGGCGGGACGCAGGCGAGGGCGGGGTCGCGGCGGCGGCGACGGCCTTAGCCCCCGGGGGCTTCCTTGGCCTGTCGGCCCCCTTTAGCGAGGAAGGTAACAGGGCTGGCCGGGGTGGGGGCAGCGCAGCGCGGGCTGACGGAGGCCCCGATGGCCTGAGCTGCGAGCGCGACGGACGGTCCCGGACCCCAGTTCCTTGCGGACCTCACGGGTCCCCACGGAGTCCCTCAGAGCCTTCCGCGAGCCCCCAGTCCCGTCTTCCTCAGACCCTCGGGCCTCCGCTGCGAAGCGTCTACGACCGCCGTGGGCCCTGGTGCCCATTCCCGGATACTCACAGGTGCTCAAGACTGCGGGGCGGTCCACGCAGACCCCCACGAGCGCCTCCCCCGCCAGCCGGGCCCGCTAGGGCCCGCGGCCTGGCCCTCTTGCCTCCGTGACGGGGGCATGGCCTGCCCTGCTCCGGGCCCCATCCCACTGCACCTGACCGGCCCTGGCCGGGGTGTGGCTGGAGGCTCCAAGGGGGCGGGGCTCGGGCCTCCTGGCTCAGGGCTGTGGGCCTGCCTTTGGGGGCCGCGGAGCCCTGCCGCTGACGTGAGGCCTCCCTCCCCGACCTGCCTCGTTTCACCTACGTGATCCCGGCCTGGTGACCACACACCTCTCTGAGCCTTCATTCCCTTTTTTGAAGTGGAGATGCTGCTGCTGATGTGTCAAGCCCTTACCTGGCATCAGCATTCTTCATCCTCAGACCGATCCCGGATGCTATTACGTTTATGATTATTCCCATTTTGTGGGTGAGCAAAATTGAGGTTCAAAGATGAGAACTTGTCCAGGTCAGCCAGCTAACTGGATTGGATGCCAGGACTGGGTGATTCCTCAGGCCACTCCCTTCACTTTGGGTTCTGCTGGTGAGGATGGAAATAGGGCAGGAAGGCAAACCGCTGAGACTGGAGCCGGGGCCATACTGAGGACTCATTCACAGGAGCACTGAGATCTTTTCGAGACAGAACTCGGGTCTCTGCTTTCTGAGCTTGTCTCATGAGGCTGTAGACAGGAGGGGGTAGGCAAGTGCTATGGGGGTGCTAGTCTTTGTCCCCACCGGATTCGTAGTCTCTGTACATTTTTTTTTCTTGCTCCTCAGTCCAGCTTGGGGAGGGGGCAGTACCAGTGTCAACTTGGAAAGGGCTCTTTTTGGAGGTTGCCCTGCCCTTGTGGGCTTGCCAGTGGCCTGTCTCAGGGTTACATGGAGCGGGTGGGTTCCCTTCTGTGACGAGGTTTCCTACGACAGCAGCACTCAGTTTTGGTGAGTGAGCTGGGAGGGTTAGGAGGGTGGTGGGCACCTCAGCACTTGGCTTGTGACTGTGCGCCTTCTGGAGGGGACTGCCCTCTGTCAGGTGGCCTTCTGTGGGTGAATCATGGCTGTGGTTTAGCCCTTTGCTCATTAATTCAACAGACTTTGATCGGGATTCCTCTCTGCACCAGACCTGCGTTTGACCTTGATGTAGGGCTGCACATGAGGTGGTGGGAGCTGGCAGACTTTTATGGAAGCAGAAGGAACATCCTCCAGCCCTCTGTGCAAACAGCAGAGCTTCTGGAAGGAGCCCTCAGGCTCAGGTTCTGGTTCCAACACTTACCAGCTGGGTGCCCTTGAATCTCAAGTCATTTTTCTAGAATGGGAATAGTCATCTCCATTTCACCGGGGTGCTGGCTGGCTTCTGGGATATCCCCAGTGAGGTGCCTGGCATACAGTGGGACTCAGAGAACAAGCAGCTACCCCTGCCGGACCTGGGGCAGGTGCTGGCAGGTCAGCCTAGGTGGTTAGCAGCCCAGGTGCAGTGGGCCTGGGGTGTAGAGCCTCTTGGAGAAGATCTACCCTGGCCTCCTCACTGGGGATGTGCTGCCTGTGGGGACTAATGAAACCCCAAGTCAGAGTGAGAAAGAGTGGTCCTGGCTCTCCTGTTTGCTGAGGGCAGGCTGAGCGGCTGTGGGCGGCAGCCTGTTGGCCCCATTGTACCCGCACACATGCACTGGCTGGCCCATAGTACAGATGAGGAAACGGACCCTGGCATGGCCACCAAGATGCCTAAGGGCATGTGCAAGCCTAGTAGCCTTAACCCTGATCCTTCACTGCTTCCAAACTGGCTTGGGCAGATCCCTGCACCTCCCAGCCGCTCCCTTGGCCTCTGTCCCCTCATTTCTGAGGTGGGAGCTCTGGGCACGACAGCCTCAGGCCATCCCAGCGGCTCAAGTGTGCAGTTGGGGCCACCCCTGCTGGGTGCTGCTCTCCCTGGGGTGGGTGCCACTTCTGCAGATCTCCGGAGGATGGGGCTGGCAGTCTGGCCCCTGAGTGTGTTCTCAGCCCCTCTGGGAGAGTGGGAGAAGGTGCCTCTGGTTCCGATGCCACCCTTGGGTGGATTTGGTCTGAGGCTGGAAGCCCTGCTAAGCCCCACTGACCACAGGCTTGTTGCAGATGAAGATGACGTGCACAGATGTGGCCGCTGCCAGGCGGAGTTCACGGCCTTGGAGGACTTTGTTCAGCACAAGCTCCAGAAGGTCTGCCAGCGGGCCCCTCAGGAGGCCTTGCCCGCTGCACCTGCCACGGCTGCGCTGCTGGGCCAGGAGGTGAGCTGCCTCTGCTGCCACCACACACCTGGCAGGAGGAGGAGGTGGCATGCTGGGACAGACTGCAGCTGGCTTCCTGTGACACAGTGACACGCAGAGGGTGGCATCCAGTTGTGGCTGATGGAGGGTCTGGGTCCTGCCGCCAAGAGCCTGGCAGTGCTCTGGGGCTTCCCGGGTGACCAGGCCTTCTCAGCAGCCTCTGGGGCTGGGGGCTCCTTTTTTGGAGCCTGGGGGCCTGTCCTGGCTCGGGTTTCACAGGGCGTTGGATCCTTTTGGCTTACCTCCCGTCCTGTACACGTAGTTCCTGGGGATACCTCAACTGAAGTGTGGCTCCGGGGGTCCTGCCACCCCATCATAACAGCGGCCAGCCTTGTGCCCCGTGCATGTTGGGGGCCATAGTCACAGTCTAAGGTCCACCCTGTGGGGTGGGCACGCCTGTCATCCTCTTGCAGGAAGTAGGAAAGGAGGCTCCTATAGAAGTCAGGTGCCTCACGTCACCACTGGGAGGACCCAGAGGACAGTGGACCCAGGGTTGTCTCACTCCAACCCTGTTCTCTTCACTTGTTCCCCCTTCTCTCCCAGAGGTGCCCTTTCCTCCAGGAAGGAGGCCCCACTTGCCTGGGGCCCTTTCCCTGACCCATGGCCAGCGCTGGTGGGTGTAGGTGCTCACCGTCATTCCTGTACAGCCAGCTGAGCTTCAGCCTGGAGCTGCTGGGCATGTCCTTCCAGAGTCCTCTCCAAGGCCACTCAGTGTGTCCCACCTTTGGCCCACAGTGGCTGGAGGTGTGGGAGTGATGGGGCTGAGCCTGGGCTGGAGGCGCCAGGCTGGAAGTCGGGGTCAGGCTGGAAGTCGGGGTCAGAGCAATGGTCCTATTGGAGGAGGTAAGAGTCCCGCTCAGGCATCCAGTGTGGACATAGACTGCAGCCTGTGCTGTCCAGGCCAGGGGAGCGTGGAATCCCCAGACAAGTCCCCTCCGTTCCCTAACCCCCGCCCCCAACTGGTAGGTGGTGCCAGCAGCGACGGCAGGTCCGGAAGAGCCCCTCACTGTGGCCCGCATCATGGTGAAGGCCGCCGCTCTAACGGCAGACAGCCACGCGCCTGACGTCGGTAAGCTGGCTCGGCCACACAGGCTGTCCGTGCTTGGTCTCAGTGCTGAGGTGTCGGTGACCTGGTCGCCATTTATGTTCAGGGCCTGAGGCTGGGGAGCTTTGCTGCCTGCGCCCTCTGCTTCCCAAGAGCAAGGCCTGGCTGAGGACGGGCTGGGCCTTGTGTGCAGTGTTCACTCTTCCTGCAGGCTCTGCCCTGCCAGGAACAGGAAGGTGGTGGCCTGGGCAGTCCTGGGCACAACTTTGTGTACAGTCGTGAGCTGGCTGCTTTCTCCTGCTGCTTCCCCAGACTCTGTGCCTTGGTCCTTCTGGAATCTTCTCCATTTTCTGCCAGTCCCTCGGTTCCTGCTCCCACCCTGCAGTCAGCTCTGGAGGGTTGGGGTGGGGTGTGCATGGGTGCACCTGCTGTAGCCTGGCCTTCGTCCCCTGCGTGCCCTCCCTCCTCACATGGGGCTGCTGGGTCCTGCCCAGATTCTAATGGCTTTATGACCATACAGCACCCAGTCAGCCTCTCTGATGGTTAGAGTGCCTCTTTGTGCAGTAGGGGTGGAGGTGTTGACAGGTCTGGATTAGGTCACACTCCTTAATTGGGAACAGGCAGGCATGTGGGGGATATTCAAAGGGCGGTCCATTCAAAGAGGCAGGGGCAGGGCTGGGGGCTGGGTATGCACTTGGCCATGGAGGAAGGCTAGGTTGGGAAGTCATCACCTGGAGACCTGCTGGGCAGGGGCCTCAGCAGGTGCGGGAGCGGCAGGCTAGAGGGGAAGCAGGTTTGGCAGCAGATGGAACTGGCCTCGGGAAGCCCTTGGAACCAACTGGGGCAGGAAGAGTGTGTGTAGGAGACCTGGGAAGGGGAGCTTCAGAGCAGGCCGTTCTGCTGAGGTCTTGCCTCAGGGAGGCAGCGCAGCACCTGTCCTAGCCTGCATGTTGTTTCCCCGACATTCCTGTGGATAAGGATGTTTTCCTGTCGCCACTCTGGTATAGGAATGCTGTTGAGTGCTGTGGCCCTGGCGTGGCATTTGGTTTTTGGGGTGGGTGGTGTCATGGAAACAAGTTCCCTGGGTTCGGGTGGCATATACCGCCTGTGGAACCCTGGCCAGTCGGGTTCCTGCATACACCCTGACTTCCGGCCCGACTAGGCTGTGGCTCGGCAGCACCTTCCCTGGGCTTCCCCGGACTCTCCCAGGCCCGTAGGAGTTTACCTCTTTGCAGGAATACTGGGTACCCCAGATGCCCCCTTGGTGTCAGCTGCTCAGTGGTCTGAAGCCCAGCGTCAGCCAGAGTCCTAAACCACCAGCTGCAAGGGTCCAGGGCCTGGGGCAGCCTCATCCTTGCTGGGCCAGGGGCACTGCCAGTGGGGGCTATATGGGGCCACATGGGGCTGGATACCCACGTCAGGCCCTCTAGCCTCTTCCCTGGAAAACAACTTAGATTTTGACTCCGGACTTAGGGCAGCCATGCTCCACCTCCCCTGGTCCCTTGGTCTGCTGCGCCACATATGAACTCAAGTCCTAGTCTGGCAGAAGTTCCCTTTCTTTCGGAAGCTTGCTTCTGGGTCAGGTGGAAGATGAAGCATCAAGCAGTCATCTAGGGCACAGGGCGAGAGGCGCCCTTGATTGTCTGAGTCACAGCGCTTTGTTCTGTCTCAAGAGAAGTGGCTTGTCAAAACCTGGTACCAGCCTGACTGAGAGGGTTTCTGAGAAGAGCTTCCCAACCTTCTTGCACATGTTATGTTTATGAACAGAAATCGTGAAATGTGCTCACAGCCTAGTTTTGCACATTGTCAGATTTCTTCAACACCCATGAGAGGTGCAAAGCCCAGCTTTCCTCCCAGGCCGCCCCCGTGTCTCAGGCACACTCACTCCCCAAGGCTGGGCGCAGCCTGCCTGCCTTGAACTGATGCCCTGGAGGCCTTCCTCCTACGGCAGCAGGAGCTGGGGCAGCCGGTGGGCAGATGGCAGTGAGCTGGGCTACCCTGTCCACGGTCTTGGTGCCAGGCACCCCACTGCCGTTAGAGGGGCAGGACCCCCTCCACACATTCAGTCCTGGGCTCCTCCTGGCTTAGGGGAGGAGTGTCTGTGCTCAGGGTGGGACCCCCACTGGACACATTCAGCAGCTCCTGGAGTCAGGGGCCGCCTCTTACCCTCTCAGGAAGTGGTCAGGACAGCTCCACTGTCCCCTAGCAACATCCTCAGGCTAGGGTCCGAGGAAGCCATGAGCTTATGGCTTGAGGTTCAGGCTGACCCACCTCTCCTCAGGCAGTGGACGCATCAAAGAAGCCATGGCGGCTGCTGAGGCAGAGCCAGGGGACAGCAAGACGGCAGAGGCCCCAGGCAGCCCCAGCTGTCATGGGCCCAGGCTCACTGGGGAGGCGGAGCAGTCGCAGGTCAAGCTGCTGGTGAACAAGGAAGGCCGCTATGTGTGCCTGCTCTGCCACAAGACCTTCAAGACGGTGAGCCCTGGGGCCCAGCCCCTCCTGGCAGGCAGCCCCCCACCCGCCCTCAGGGCAGTGCCTGAGCCTTGCCACCCCTCCCCAACAGGGCAGCATCCTCAAGGCCCACATGGTCACCCACAGCAGCCGCAAGGACCACAAGTGCAAGCTCTGCGGGGCCTCCTTCCGGACCAAGGGCTCACTCATCAGGCACCACCGGCGGCACACAGGCGAGCAGGGCTCCGTGGCGGGGCTGTGGCTCCAGACCTGGCTTCCTCCGGTGCCTGCTGCTGCCTGCCTGAGGCTGACTCCACTCTCTTCACAGATGAGCGCCCCTATAAGTGTGCCAAGTGTGGGAAGAGCTTCCGGGAGTCAGGTGCACTGACCCGGCACCTCAAGTCTCTGACTCCGTGCACAGAAAAAATCCGCTTCAGCATGAGCAAGGATGTGGTTGTTGGCAAAGAGGACCCATCTGCAGGTCAGCGTGGTGGGCTCCCTACTCCAGCCCTGGCTGCCGCCAGGTCAGGGAGTTTCTTCAAGAAGTCTCTTGGTTCTGCCTTAAAGGGTCTGGTGCCTCCACTGTGGGGACTGTTACATCGCCATCAGTCACAGGAGAGCCCATGGAGACATCCCCTGTGATTCACCTGGTGACAGATGCCAAGGGCACCGTCATCCATGAAGTCCATGTCCAGATGCAAGAGCTTCCCCTGGGCATGAAAGCCCTGGCCCCAGAGGTGGGGGCATGTCATGAGGGTGGCCTCTACTCAAGAGTGAGGCCCTGTTCTGGGTGCTGGCTCTAGTGGGAATAGGACTGACCTGAGCCTGCCTGCCTGACTCTGCTTGCAGGGGGGATGGGAGAACAATGGCATGCCAGAAGGCAACTAGGGTGGGCTGGGGCTCCTAGCAGCACTCCTGAATGAAGACCCAGGGTGTGCACAGTGGCCCCGGCCCCACCCTGTGTGGTGGGTACGGGTGGGTGTTGTGTGCTGGGTCACCCGGCCAGCCTCCTTCCCTCTGCCTCCCCCACAGCCTCCGGGCCCCGAAGAGCTTCCCTGTCCCAGCGAGGGCAGCCGTGAGAACCTGCTGCGCCAGGCCATGCAGAACTCTGGCATTGTCCTCGAGCGTGTCACTGGGGAGGAGGGGGCCCTGGAGCCAGCCCCTCCCACTTCATCCAGTCCCCAGCCCCTGGGAGACGGCCCTCCAGAGCTGCCACTCCTGGAGGTGGACACAGTAAGTGCCTGCACCACCAGCCTGCTCCTTCTGGGGCATCCAGGCCTCAAGACAAGGTCGCCACACTGGCTGGTGGCCAGCCTCCTCGGGTGCTCCCTGCCATGGAAAGCTGGGCCACTTTGGGCAGTGACTTTGTTCCTTGATCTGTTTCCTGCCTTCCCTGAGCCCGGGTTATGGCTTCCCCGGGTGGGGGCGCTGTGGGTCTGCCCTGCCTGGTGCTGCAGTGGGTGTTGGAGGCTGCTGTGGTCCCCCAGCAGGTGGCCAGTGAGGCCTCATCTGTGCCCAGGACCCACCTGTGCCCTCAGTGCAGTGAGACCTTCCCCACGGCAGCCACCCTGGAGGCCCACAAAAGGGGCCACGCAGGTGGGTGGGGCACCGGGACGTGGATGGCCCGCGGGGGGGTGGGATGGGCCCCCAGGCACAGTGTGCGGTGGGTGGGGACCTGCCTGACACCGCCTGCTGCCCTAGGGCCACGGCCGTTCCCCTGCGTGCAGTGTGGCAAGGCCTTCCCCAAGGCCTACCTGCTTAAGAAGCACCAGGAAGTGCACCTGCGTGAGCGCCGCTTCCGCTGCGGGGACTGTGGAAAGCTCTACAAGACCATAGCCCATGTCCGCGGCCACCGGCGTGTCCATTCGGACGAGCGGCCCTACCCCTGCCCCGAGTGCGGCAAGTGCTACAAGACCAAGGTGGGCGCGGGGGCCTGAACGCGAGGCCCGCTCCCCGCCCCCTCCCTCGGCGGGCAATGCCCGCTAAGGCAACGCGGAGGCCAGGTTGTCATTGACGGTGGGTCTTCACAGAACGCCCAGCAGGTGCACTTCCGGACACACCTGGAGGAGAAGCCGCACGTGTGCCCGTTTTGCAGCCGAGGCTTCCGGGAGAAGGGTTCTCTGGTGCGGCACGTGCGGCACCACACCGGCGAGAAGCCCTTCAAGTGCTACAAGTGTGGCCGGGGCTTCGCTGAGCATGGCACGCTCAACCGGCACCTGCGCACCAAAGGTCGGCCGGCGGAGTGGGGGCGGGGGCCCACGTGAGCGGCGGGCGGCGGCAGAGGCCCAGACGGCCAGCCCTCACCCAGCGGCCCCCCGCAGGAGGCTGCCTGCTGGAGGTGGAGGAGTTGCTGGTGTCCGAGGAGAGCCCCACAGCAGCTGCCACTGTCCTCTCTGAGGACCCTCACACCGTATTGGTTGAGTTCTCATCTGTGGTGGCTGACACCCAGGAGTACATCATTGAGGTGGGTGTGGGACCACAGGGGCCAGGACGGGCCAGGGTAGACGGATAAGGCTGACCTCTGATCCTCTGTCCAGGCCACTTCAGATGATGCTGAGACCAGTGAGGCCACAGAGATCATTGAGGGCACCCAGACCGAGGTGAGGGGCTGTGGGAGGGTGGGGGGGCCTGGGCCCTCACCCAGACTGCCGGGCTGAGCTGTGAGCCCCCCACAGGTGGACAGCCACATCATGAAGGTGGTGCAGCAGATCGTGCACCAGGCCAGTGCCGGGCACCAGATCATTGTACAGAACGTGACCATGGACCAGGAGGCACGGCTGGGCCCAAAGGCAGCTGCTGCGGACACCATCACCATTGCCACCCCAGAGAGCCTGACGGAACAGGTGGCCATGACTCTGGCCTCGGCCATCAGTGAAGGCACCGTGCTCACAGCCCGTGCAGGCGCCAATGGTGCAGAGCAGGCCACCGTGACCATGGTTTCATCAGAGGACATTGAGATCCTGGAACATGCAGGCGAGCTGGTCATTTCCTCACCAGAGGGCCAGCTTGAGGTGCAGACAGTCATTGTCTAGGATGCACGCCCACAGGGGCCCAGTGGCCTGGGCAGGGCAGGGGCAAGAAGATGGAGCACAGAATCAGGCGTCCATAGGAAGTGTGGGAGTGTAAATACAGAGCTTTTGTTGCTTTACAATAAAACATGTAAACCTGCCGCTTGTGATGTTGCGGCAGTGGCGGCTTCGGGGCCGGTGCTGCTGTCCTGACAGGTTCCCCACAGCCTGCCCAGGCCACCCCGCCCCAGAGCTCCTGACGGGGCTGGTGGCACCCTGACAGCGTGTGGGTGTCACTGGCATGTGGACAGGCGGCCTCCTGCCGATGCCCTGCCCAGCTGGAACTGTGACCCTAGCTTCCCGAGGCCCACTGAGGTCAGTGGCAGGGATGCTACTTCCCAGCCTCAAACCCAAGGTCAGGGGGCCGAGGCCAGGAGATCCAGGAGCCTTGGCTTTTTACCCAGGGGTGGTGATGTGTAGGAGAAGCAGTGGGAGATGCTGGGCGGGTAAAACGGCTGGTCTTTTCTGGTTGTGCAGCCTTGAGGGGATGCAGCTCAAGGGAGATGCTGGATGACCTAGTTTCTGGGGGGTGGGGACAAGGACAAGGCCTGGACCATGGGCAAGGCTGATTCTCTCCCCCAGTCCTGTTGCAGCTTATGGGAGGCTGGCAGGGGTTTCCGAGTCCTGGTTCTTGACAATGCCTGGGGGTGCCCCAGCAGGCTCAGGGCACATTCCCCTGCCACCTTGCCCTCCGGGGTTTCCATGGGAATGGGAACCAGGACTTCTGGCCTTCAACTTCTTTGGGGGGGGCGGGACCCAGTGCAGTCCCGCCCCTCCCTGGACTGGGGCCTCAAATACCCGCCTGTGCCAGGGCACCAGAGCTGCTGCCAGACCCAGCGGCGGGTAGTCTGGCCGTGCCATAGACACACCCCCAACCTGGACTTCAGACCCCTACTCAGAGCCAGAACCTGAGCCTCTGACACCACCCCATCCACATACCCGGTGAGTCGGACCTGGGCTGAGCCCAGGGCTGGATGGGAAGGTGGTTCCCTCTATTCGGGTCTCAGCTACTCCCCAGGGAGAACTGTCCAGAGACCCGGAGAGCGCTGGAGAATGATGCGCCTTCACGCCAACCAGGGTCCACCTGTGGAGCCTGACCGCTGCTGCGGAGGGGCCAAGGGTGGGCGTGTGTGTCGGACTCCAAGTCCACGTTCACGTGAGCCATGTTTGTCCCTCCCAGCCCGCCGGCTCCGCGCCATGGGCGGACCTCGGGCCCTACTGGCCACGCTCTGGGCGCTTGGGGCCGCCGGGGCCGCGGCGCTGCGCATCGGAGCCTTCAACATCCAGAGCTTCGGCGACAGCAAAGTGTCAAACCCAGCCTGCGGTGGCGTCATCGCGCAAGTGAGGCCGGGGCCCGGGGGCGGGGCCGCAGCTGAGCGCCGCGGGCGAATCCGCGGCCCGTGACCCCGCCCCTGCCGGCCCCGCCCCCAGATCCTGGCTGGCTACGACATCGCGCTGGTGCAGGAGGTGCGGGACTCGGACCTGAGCGCTGTATCCGCGCTCCTGGAGCAGATCAACAGGTGTGGCGGGTAGGGCCCGGCGTCCGGAGGAGCCCCGGCCGGGATACCCGGCCTTGTTCCCGTGCCTTAACACCAGGCCTGGCCGTATCTCCGCAGCGTGTCCAGGCACGAGTACAGCTTCGTGAGCAGTGAGCCCCTGGGTCGGGAACAGTACAAGGAAATGTACCTGTTCGTCTACAGGTGAGGGGCGGGGGGAAGGAGCGAGGGGCAGGATGTTGTTGGCTCGGGGTGCCCACCTCGCCCTCTGCCCCAGGAAGGACGCGGTGTCGGTCGTGGACACGTACCAGTACCCGGACCCGGAGGATGCCTTCAGCCGTGAACCTTTCGTAGTCAAGTTCTCGGCCCCCGGCTGCGGTGAGGCCCCGCCCCCCCGCCCCTTCCGTAGCCCCGCCCACAGAACCATCCCGGCCTGACACGGTCCTCCTGCAGCCGCCAGGGAGCTCGTGCTGGTCCCGCTGCACGCCGCGCCGCACCAGGCGGTGGCCGAGATCGACGCCCTCTACGACGTGTACCTGGACGTGATCGACAAGTGGGGCACCGACGTAAGCCTGGCCCCGCGATCTCGTCCAGGAGGTGCGCCCTCGGCCCCCCTCGGGCGGGGGCGGGCTCACACATGTCCCGTGTTCCCCCAGGACTTGGTGTTCCTGGGCGACTTCAACGCTGACTGCAGCTACGTGCGGGCGCAGGACTGGGCGGCCATCCGCCTGCGCAGCAGCGAGGTGTTCAAGTGGCTCATCCCGGACAACGCCGACACCACCGTGGGCAACTCGGACTGCGCCTACGACCGCATCGTAGTCTGTGGCTCTGGCCTGCGCAGGAGCCTGAAGCCCCAGTCGGCCACTGTGCACGACTTCCAGGAGGAATTCGGCCTGGACCAGACTCAGGCGAGTGCTGGGCCCGGCAGGGGCGGGATACAGGGTAGCGTCGGGTCCTGCGGTCCCCAGGCCATCTTGCACAGGCGGGCGGCACAGACCGGTGGGAGGCGCCAGCTCCATGTGCTGCTCAAGGCTAGCCGGACCTCAGCACACCTGGTGCTCCCCTTCCTGCACCAGTGCTTCCAGAAAAGGCCGTAGTGGTTCAGTTCTGGCTGAATAGACAAGCCTGGGATGGCAGGATTGGATGCCCTCTGCCTCTCCCTAAGTGGGTCTCCAGCTCATGTCCTACCTGACGTGTGGGCAGCAGGGGTGGACAGCACAGGCCTTGCTGGGCCCTCCCTGCAGATGCAGTAGTTTATAGATACCCAGTGGGCTCTATCCCAGATGGGGGCAGTTTTCCCAGGTGGAGCCTGAGGCTGCCCAGCAGGGCCTCTGAAGCTTGGTTCCCTCTCCTCCAGGCCCTTGCCATCAGTGACCATTTTCCCGTGGAAGTGACCCTCAAGTCCCACTGACAGCCCCAGGTCTGGCCAGGGCACCTGACTGCACATGCTGGCCATGAAGAATAGGCCCAAAGGGCTCCAGAGGCCAGCCCCCAGCGAGGCCGCAGAGCAGGGTCAGTTGGACAAGCAGCTACGGAAACGTGACGGGACCACTGGGAGCCTGTTTCCCCACTGTAAAATGGGCTGCCACCACCTACCCCATAGGGTTGTGAGGAGCACCCTGCAGAGTGCTGGGCATGCAGCTGCCCTCAATAAACACAAGTGGGCGCTCAGCCAAGCCCACACACTGGTTGGCTCTGAGGCCTCTGTGTCCTTTCATGGGATTCTGGGGCATGAACATTGGTCCTGCAGCCCACTCAAAGGACAGGGACAGCCTGGCCTGCCCACTTCATGTCCTGCTGGGAACCGGTCATCCCCAAACCACACTGGCTCCAGAGGCAGTGAGAGAGCCTTCCTCTTTCTTTGTGCAAACTGTAAATGCTTCCAAAAGCCTGTACCTCATGCACCTGTGGAGCAGTGCTCACACACACCGGTCGTGCTGATGTGCAAGGCCAGCCTCCCAGTCCCTGATGGCTCTCCTATGGCCCTGATTCCTGGGTCCTGCAGGACCCCTCTGGCACTCATCTGTATCTGGCCCAGCCCTCCCCCAACTCCCATGCCTCCTGCCTATTACTGCGGGGTGGGTCAAGGAGGCTGGCCCAGCCCCCAGCTGGTTGGTGGCCAATGGGACATCTGGGGAGGCCCTCAGCAGTGAGCAGGCTGGATCCTCACCCAGCTTAGGAAGGCGATCAGGTTAAGGTCCTGCCCACACCCCTTTAATGGTGCCTCCCTTGGTAGCTTCCTCCTCAGGAGCCCCAGACTAGGGAGGGCCTGTGAGGGAGGAGAGTGTCCTGTGTCCCAGGGAGGCCCATCACCTGCAGGTCAGGACCAAATAGAACTGGGACACACAGTGTAGCTGATAGGGGCCTGATAAGGTTTCTTGTTTTCGAAACCCCTCATCTTTGGCAGGATTTGGGAACTGGCCTGAATTGCATAGAAAGAAAAACCTTTGTTTCAAGAGTTTGGACAAGTTTTTCTAATGCAACCCTTCTAGAAGAGGACTTAGGAAACTCACAGCACAGAATGTCTGCACACTAGTGATGCTTCCGTGGCCCCTCTCCAGTTCCCCCAGTCTCTCTCTCCATCTAAATGAATGACTGTGGCAGCAAAAGGGCTTTGGGCTTTTCTTGGGGGTGGGGGTCTCATGGGGATTATCCTGGCCTGTGGCCCCAGCAGCCAGGCAGCCCAGTGGCCAGGGACGAGGTGACCAAAGGACTTTATTCACGATTCTGCTTGGGAAAGGAGACACTCAGTGGTGACATCACCAAGGTCCAGAAGGGCCCACCTGCCAGTTCACAATTCTCAAATCAAGACACTGCCCATAAGAAACAGAACCATCTAAGATCAGCAAAAGAAAGAATTGAAAGTAACTTTTAAGTCAGAAAATACCTGAAAAGCCCCTCGGAACCAGTGAGCCCCCAGAGGGTGCACACGGCTGAGACCCTGGGCGGGCAGCTCAGCCTTAGACCTTCTTTTCTTTGAGCTTTCCTAAGTACGCCTTCAGGGACTTCTGGACGGAGTCTCTGGAGAGGAAGCTGACGAAGTTCTGGATGTCCGCATCGCGCTGCTTCAGCAGGCGGTCCGCTGTGGCTTTTCGCATCATGTTCTTGGTCAGCTGTCGAGCGTGGTCTACAGAGAAGGGAGTCCCCGTGTAAAAACCCACTCTCTGAGACGGGACATCATTCCCAACCTTGCCAAGAGCGTTCCAACAGAAACTCTGGTAGAAAACTTAGAAAATGCACGTAAGTGAAGTGAAGAAAATGAGAATCACCTGTTCCCCACTGTCTGCCAGTTTCTTTTAAAAGCATGTAGATGATCTTGGAAGAACTACTTTTTTAACCTTTATTTTCACTCAGCTAGATTGAGACTATTTTCCATGTCACCAAATGTTCTTTTACAACATAGTTAATGGCTTGCCATATCTGGTCATTTGTGTTAGGGGTTGGCAGACCTGGCCACCATGGCCTGTGAGCTAGACAATGGTTTTCACATTTTTATATAGCTGATAAAACGTTTTTTAAAAAAGGGTACTATTTTGTGACACGTGAAAATTATGTAAAATTCAAATTTCAGCAGCCTGACATTTTGCCGGAACACAGACACGCTTGCGGGTGCACACTTGTGGTGCTTTCGTGCTCTAACACCACAGGTGTGGCAGAGACCAGGTGACCTCCAAAGCCAGGAGTCACCACCTGCTGATCCCTGGTCTCCATCAGAGCTGACAGAACCAGCCCTACTTCTATAAACAGACATGCAGGCTGCTTCCAACCGTCTGCACAGTGGCTTAAATAGTAAACAGGGGCCCCCCTGGAAGGTGTCTGCAAGTCCAAACCCCTCCCTAGCACCTGTGCACGTGGCCTTGTTTGGAAAGGGACTTTGCACATGAAATTAAGATGAGATCACCTTGGATTTAGAGTGGGCTCTGAATCCAATGACAGGCGTCCTTGGAGAGGAGGGGGAGACTGAGACAGAGACACACTGGGGAGAAGCCATGTGGAGGCAGAGGCTGGAGCAGTGTGGCCACCTGGAGTCACCAGAAGCCGGGAGACACAGGAAGGATCTGTCCTGGAGCCTCTGCAGTGAGGGCAGCCCTGCATCACCTTGGTTTTGTATCCCTTGCCTCCAGAGCTGGGAGAGGATGCATTTCTGTTGTTTTAAGCCTACCCCAAAACCCATGGTGATTTGTGGCCCCAGGACACCGAGTCAGTCTGTTGTTATGGATGGCACAGGTGTGCCTTGCCATAGAGCACCTTTCTGCGAGAACCTTCTGGTCTCACCAGGCGCATCAGGCTAGGGAGGGACGGGCTTTGCTCGCCCATCAGTATCCACCCCACAGCTTCTCACCTGGAACAGCCATCCACTGGGCCAACACTGAGAGCGCTGTGCTCTGTGCCTGGTCCTCGGGCACCACCTGGTCTACTATGCCCACCTGGAGGGCCTCTGCTGGTGAGAATAGCAACCCCAGCTGCAGGGCACGCTCTGCGGCACGCTGCCCGATGGTGTTCACCAGGGTGTCTTTGAACCTGGAACGGACACCCATTCACTGTGGGCTGGAGCTCTCAGGTGGGTGGGCTCCGCGCAAGGCCAAGTGGAGTGTGGGTGCAGCCCCCGGCCTTACCAGAAGGGGGCGATTATGCCCAGCAGAACCTCGTTCAGCCCAATGCTGTACTTGGGGTTGTCAGCCAGGACCCGGTAGTCGCAGGAGAGCGCTATCAGGCAGCCTCCTGCTGGGCAGGCTCCCTGCAGGGGAAGCGAGACCCCTGGGCTCCGGGCACTGCTGTGGCTGGTCCCCGCCGTATCCCAGACAACCAGGGTCCCGGGGACCAGTCTGCAGGTGGGCATGAGCTCCGGCTGCCCCCCGCGGGCACAGGTTTGCTGTCGCCTGAGGGCCCCGCACAGGCAGGTCCACAGCTCTTGCCCAGAAAATCACTGAGTCCTCTAGTCAGGGGGCAAGCTGCCTTTCCTCTCAGCTTCTGTCTGATGCTCAAAGGCCAAATAAGCATTTAGCCAGAGCTGTTCTTTCATGTCACACCCGTGGGCTGTCACCATTCTCAGGAGGGTGTCGTGGGAGCCTCAAGCTCGCATTGTCCCAGACAGACAGCCGCTGTCAGGCAGCACCGCAGCCTGTGGGGTCTTCCTGGCTCTCCACCCTCCCCTCTGGCCAGCTGGGACCCCCATGCGCCTGTGTGGGCTGTTGCCACTCTCTTGCCCATGTAGGCCCCAAGCCTCAGCGCCCCTGCCTTCCCCAGCCAGGCCCAAAGGGTGTTTCTGAATGTGGCTCCGATCCCCCACTGGCCGCTGGGCTCCTGCTGGGTGTCCCCGGTCCCTGTCCCACCCCTGCGCCAGTGAGGACATTGGCCCCCTGGGGCTCCCCTTGTCACCACACCATGCTGGTCTACACGGCATGCTTACCCGTGCATGTCTGTGGGTCTCCCTGCTGCCCCTTCCCTCTAAGCAAGGGCGTCCCGAGGGCAGGGCCACACCCATCCCCCAGTCCCCAGGCAGGTCCCAACGGGTCAGCGAGGCACTTGGGAGTGGGGACACTCACATTGATGGCCGCGATCAGCACCAGCTTGGACAGGTACAGCCGCAGCCACAGCTCCTGCACAGCCTTCCAGTACTCAGCGTAGTGAGCTGGGTTCCTTCCACATATCTCCATCAGGTCCAGGCCAGCTGAGAAGATCCCAGGGCAGTCCTGGGGAAAGAGGGCGCCAGGGCCTGTCAGAGACCCCAGTGGCCACAGGCCCAGGGCCCGGGGGGCCACCCACCGTGCTCAGCCTCCGCTCCCCAGCTCTGCCCCTCCTGCTCTGACGCCGTTCTGGCTCCCACAGGAAACAGCGCAGGCAGGGTGGGTGCTCTGTGCGCGGCCTCCCAGGCACAGAGGCCTCCTGACTGCCAAGCGAGCTGTGGACACCAGCACAGGCCACTGTTGGCATGCGGCCAGGGGAGGAAGGGACGCCAACGAGGGCAGAAGCCAGACCTCTGCCCTGGGCTGGTGTGCGGGAGGCAGGGCCTGGGGAGGCGCGGGCGGCTCGCGCTCCTCTCAGGGGCCCCACACAAAGTGCTCTGCCGGGGGGCACACCAAGCCGGGTGTTCTGGGAACTACTGGCTGGGGATGCAGATGTGGGTCAGGGCGGGGAGTGGTGACTTGGTGGTGTTGCGCAGAAAACCCCACACTTGGGCCTCCTGCGTGGCTGCGGGTCCTCTGAACAAACAAGCTTCTGTGACCCAGGTGCCTGGAGTTGCTGCCGTCAGCAACTGACAGACTAGCCTGGGGGAGGACTGTGACCATGGGCTGCTTGTAGGTAGGACACTGACCACCCCCGTGTCTGCGGGGAGCAGGCAGATATAGGCAGTCCAGGGTAGTCACACTGGCCCTCCACATCCCTGTATGCTGGTGCGCAGGGTGTGGAGCGCGATTCCTTATCTTTGGCGAATGTGCATGTGTGCACACAATGCTTGCAGGATGGCCTCTTTTGTTTCCATTACATGTTCTACTCCCATAAGGTAGAAAGACCCAGCAGAGACGGATCGATGCGCCATCCTCATACCAAGCCCACTGCCTCCCAGCCGAGTACAGGAGCCCCTGCACTAGGGCCGAGGGACAGGCACAATGGGGACCTGGCTGCTCTTGCTTTGGGAGTGGGTGGACTTTGCACCCAGCCTATTCTGCCCTTTTCCTTACTTTTCCTATCATGAGCCTCTGGCCTCCTCCCCCACCCCCAAAATGCAATGCAGTTTATCACCACAGAGCCTCGCTATCTGTGGTCAGTCCACATTGTGGAGGGAAGGCAGAGTTCCATTCCGCATGTGAGAGAAATAAGCCACCCAACTGGGTATGTCCTTTGCTGACAGACTGGAAGGGGGTCGGGGGGCCCACGATCCAGCAGTACCTCTGTAGTGGGCTGAATTGCCCTCAAAAAGACAAGGTCAAGTCCTCACCCCCATACCCATAAACCTGGCCTTATCTGGAAATGGGATTGTTGCAGATAAAATCAAGGTAAGATGAGACTATCCTGGAGAAGGGGTCCTAAAACCTGATGGGTGTCCTAAGGAGAGGGAGATGCAGACACAGGTGCAGGGCGACGGCTGCGTGATGGCAGAGGCAGAGTGGAGTGTGGGGGCTCGAGCATGGGCACCCCAGGAGCCCTTGGAAGTTGGAAGAAGCAGGGGACTCTCCCCTTGGGCCCGCAGAGCCAGCACCCTATGATACCGTGATCTTGAACCTGTAGCTCCAGAACATGAGGGAGTTCACTTCTGTCATTTTAAGCTCCCCTTTTGTGGTGCCTTGTTGAGGTGGCCCCAGGACTTGACGTGACATCGCTCTACCACCATTTGCCAACGGCCCACTTAGGACGACCTTGAGTTACACACACAGTAGGCACTCAATACAGAACACGATGTGTTGGCACATGTGTGGGGGGTGACGACACCGTGGTGGTGGGAGAGTGTGGACTTTGGAGGGATAGGGCTGCACAGCCCTGAGTGTGCAGGCCAGGGGCCTTGGTAAGTGGTGGTTCTTCCCACGTTCTTTCTGAAGGTCCTGTATTTGTAGCTCTCTCCTTTTCAGAGCACGATAAAGAAAATGTCATGTGTGAGATGACATCTTCAGTGGAATATTTTCAGAAATTAACCGGGGGCAAAAGTTCCCAGGCAATTTCAGGATCTCCAGGCAGGTGGCTGCAGTTGTCAGAATATTCCCTGGGATTTTTTTTTAATCATCATCATTAATTTTTATTTGCTTGGACAAAAGAACATCAAGAATGAGCCACCCATCTCTCTATGGTGGAATTGCTTCTTGCCGTGTCTTTCTCTTTCAATGAATATTTTCTTGTCCTAGTATCCTAAAAATTGAATAATCTTCACCATAAATGTTATTACCAGTCTTTCATTGACATCATGTGCTCATGGAATTTCAATGGCAAAAGGGATTTTAGAGAACATCTATTCCAATCCTCTCTTTGTCACAAGGCCCTCTGCATTTTATAGTGAGTGTTCCATTTCCCATAATGCTTTTGCCCAAACATCTCTTTTTCTTCCAACTTCTTTGAGTAGAAACATTCCTCTTTGATACTCTGAATAGCAGCTACCAAGGTGGAATCAGATGAGAATGCCTATGAAGGATGAAGGCGAGGAAGCAGGTGTAACGGGCAGAACAACATTCAGGGCTGGCATCTTCACTGCCTCGAGCTTCCCAGCCCTGGAAACCGATGTCAGTGTCATCACGCTCATTAGTTAGCGCCTCGTTAAGACACCACCCTTCTTTTGTAGCAAATGCCTACCTGTCTAAACTACTGGTAAAATTAGAGGCTTGAGAAGAAACAAATACATTTTTAAAAATTTAGAAAAGAGTTTCCTTGAATGTATCAGTCCAAAGCTTTTCTACTCCCGTAAGTAGGGAATACTTTGATATATTGTGGCCCAAACCAGAGGGGCCAGTTTTCCATTTCCTATTTCTGAAACTAAATAATGCCTTTTATGTTAGGCAGGAAAAAATATAAAAGCTTAAACAGTGAACATCTGAGATTTAGAACTCTGTCTTTGAATGTCACAGCAACTTGAGTTTTTAATCATATAGTTCAGCTGAGCATTTTAAAAATCTTTTCTCCACTTTAAACTTTTATTTCACTACTTAGTTAAAGGCTTTGTTTTCACTGAAAGTCAGCATGCTTTAGGAGAAAATTAACTGGACCAGACATCAGAAGTCTAGTACCAGGGAGGGAGGGAGGAAAGAAAGAAGGGAGGAGGGGAGGAGGGGATTCCCTGGGATTTTAACTGCCTCAACAATCTACACCCGTAAGCATTAGTCCTACTCTTGGAGCAACACAGAATAATCTCTCTCCGGGGGTTGGGTGTGAGGCTTTGCTGTGCCTCACAGGCCCCACGGTGGGTGCATTAGACCCAGCCCTGGAGCACGTGGTCAGTCCTGCTCTGGCGCAGTGAGGTTCCCTGTCAGGCCTGCGACAGCACCAGGCTGCCAGAGGATCCAAGCAAGCATGTGCGCTGCCATAGGGGCGCCCCAAGGCCTGGCCGCAAGAGGGTGTGACTAGCTGCTTCCTGTGTCTCTAACAACAGAGGCCAAGATGTTCCTGTGGGTCTCTGTTACATGGTGGCACGATACCTTTGGGGGACACTCATGCCGCCTATGGCTCCTAACTCAAAAGGTGGCCCCCACCAAAGGCCTGTTGTGTCCACACTCTACCTCCCCCAGTGCCTGGCCGCGCCTGGAGGGAGGCAGGAACAAATGAGGCCCTCGGTGCTGCAGGTCTGGGTGTTAAAACCAGACCAGGCTACAAGGACCACCCAGCTCCCCTTCTCAGCCACTGAACCCCTACCCTCTGGGTCACACCCAGGGCTACCCTCCTGGACCCAAAGGACGCCAGCTGTTACCCTTCCTGGCCTCCGCAATGACACTGCTCCCACAGATGCTGTTACCAGTGTTTGCTGGCTTTTGGGGACAAGGCTGAGGTCCCCCTGGAGCATCCAGAAGGAAAATGTTTACCCTCTGAGGACTCAACTCTGACTCCTTGCCCAAAGAGAAACAGAAAGCATGGCTTCTGAGATGAGCTCCGTTACTGGGGCTGCTCAGGGGACACACCTGGGGCTCCCTGCGGGGTGCACTCGGTGCAGGGTCTGCCTGTCAGGAAGGCGGGGCCCCGGGCGCACCTCTGCAGAAGCATCACCCGCCCTCATCGGTTCTGTCTGGGCCCGGGACAAAGGCAGCAGTGTCCGGTGGGGGAATTGTCTGCCCATGGTGCCCCAGCACAACTAGGGTCCCCCTGGGGCCCCATCCAGGACCAGGATCCCAGCAGGTGCTTTCATTAGGGGCTGCCTGGGAACTCTGTGTCACGGCACGTGTGGGCGGTCCGAGCTCGGTAACAGGTTCACCCGGTGAGGGAAGTCCGGCCATTGGGACTACCGAGCACCCACCGAAGTGAAGACGATGCCTCGGAAGGTCTTGTCGTTTTCCAGCTTCTCCAGGCAGATCATGAGCTCCGTCAGCAGCTCTAGGCTGAGGCAGTTCACCGGGGGGCTCTTCAACGTCACCACAGCGACCCCTAGCAGGAAACGCAGAGGAGAAGGCTCACGCCCGCGGCGGGAAGCGCCCAGGGTCCTGAGCCCGCATGCCGGCCACGGGAGGCCACACTGTTCCTTTTTTATGCGGTGGCATTCGTGTAACATAAATTAGCCATTTTAAGTGAAGAGCTCAGGCCCGTACATTCACATGCAGCCACTGTCTAGGTCCCGGACGTGCCCATCACCCCGAAAGGATACCTGCGCCCCCTCCACCTTCCCCCAGACCCCGGCAACCACGCATCTACCTTCCGTCCCTATCCATCTGCCCACCGCACACACCATGAAGAGGGAACCCCGCGCTCCTGACCCGCTGCGTCTGGCTCCCTTCACCTGACACACGCTTTCAGGGCTCCTCAGGGTGCAGCGTGAGCCAGGGCTTCCTGCAAGGTCGAGTATCAGCCCCCTGCATGTGTGCACCTCGTTCACTTTACCCCTCATGCTGGCGGACACTTGGGTCAGGCCCGCCCTTTGGCTATTGCGCATTCGTGGCTGTTAGCCCGTGTGCCAGTTTTTCTTTCTCTCAGAAACAGTCCTGGGGCGGAAGGAGTGAGCACCGGCGACAGCCAGCAGGGGGAGCTCTCCGCACCGCTGCTCCGGCGCTGCGCGACCACCTTTGGCTCTGGCTTATAAGCCGAGTTAACACGCCCTCACTGGTAGTCGATGTGCTTTTTGGATGGCTCATGACTTTGGAATATTAGGGAAACAGGTCCCCTAACCTCCAGAGGGTATAAAATTGAAAATGGCCCCTACGTCCAAAACTTATTAGATGCCACACTTTGGCTCTGGCGTTTAAGAGGCTCCTGGTGTGCCACCTTGCTGATGTTTCCGCCCAGACACTGCTCTCAAGGAGACGGACAGCCAAGCTTCTGGCATGTTCCAAGGGGATGCTCTCCCAAATGACAGTTTCGACAAGCTGACAAGAGACGCCCAACTGACCTCAGAAAAGGTAAAACTGTTAGAAATCTAGTAATTGTTGGTTGGAAAAAAGGAGAGAACTCTGGTTTGGACCAAAAAACAATCTGGCCCTACGAGAAATTCTACTTACCCCTGTACATGCATTGAACCATTGACCAACTGACAAAGTAACAGCGTTCATGAACGTGTATTGGTGGGTGAATAGAAATAAGGCTGCAAGAAGTGCCTGTCTCGCTGTCCCACCTGTCCACACCACCCTCAGGCATTTTAAACTGCCCAAGGGGCCATTCATTTAAGGTTTGGCAAGTGAATTTCATACAGCTTCTCCCATCTCATGGATAAATGTTTTAGTCATGGTTTGTATGTTTCTTCACTGGACCAAAGCTTTCTCTTGCCTCTTCTGTGGCTAAATATTTCTGTTGGACTTTTCCCAACCTGGGGAACCCCTTTCAAACTTCATAGCAATTGGGGAACCCATCTTCCTGGACAGGTGTTTTGACTAGTCTGTGCTGTCTGGAGGTTCTGTGAGCACCGTCCTCAACCCTTGGGGTCAGCCGCATGTGCTAATGGCGCTACTAAGAGTCAGTGGGCACGGTGGGCATGTGAGCTAGTCAACCATGTGGAGAGCAGTGTGGAGGGTCCTCAAGAAACTCAAAATAGAAATACCATTTGACCCAGGAATTCCACTCCTAGGAATTTAACCTAAGAATGCAGCAGCCCAGTTTGAAAAAGACATATGCACCCCTATGTTTATCACAGCACTATTTACAATAGCCAAGAAATGGAAGCAACCTAAGTGTCCATCAGTAGATGAATGGATAAAGAAGAGGTAGTACATATACACAATGGAATATTATTCAGCCATAAGAAAACAAATCCTACCATTTGCAACAACATGGGTGGAGCTAGTAAAGAAAGACAAGTATCAAATGATTTCACTCATCTGTGGAGCATAAGAGCAAAACAAAAACTGAAGGAACAAAACAGCAACAGACTCACAGAACCCAAGAATGGACTAACAGTTACCAAAGGGAAAGGGACTGGGAAGGGTGGGTGGGGAGGGAGGGAGAAGACGGAATAAGGGGCATTACGATTAGCAGACATAACATAGGGGGGGCACAGAGAAGACAAGTAGTGACTCTATAGCATCTTACTACACTGATGGACAGTGACTGTAATGGGATATGTGGTGGGGACTTGATAATGGGGGGAGTCTAGTAACCACAATGTTGCTCATGTGATTGTATGTTAATGATACCAAATAAAAAAATAGGAACAGTCAGGGGGCAAAGTTGTAGACAATCCAAAAACAAACACCTTGGCCAAACCATTGCCACTGGTGCTTCTAAATCTCAGATCCACCCCTTTGGGACCCATAGACTCTCACCCTTTGAGATGTCATAGGACGTCCAATGAACTTGGCCCTGCCTCCTTCAGCCCACAGCTGACATTTCATGGTCGGGACAGTGACCTCTGGATGGTCAAAACAAACTTCTCTAGGAGTGAGAACTAAGTCTTTGAAGGCAAATGGGGTCTTTTGAGACCTTTGATTTGTGAGGAAGAAGTAACTATTAACTGGCTACAGGTATGTACATATGCATATAAGCAGCAATCAAAACTTCCAGAAGGAGCTCCCCAAACTTGGTTCGGAAGGAAGTTTCTAGAGTTGACTCTAGAAATCTGTGTGGAGATGGAATAGGCGGGGAATCAATGGCACTGGGGGAAACGTAAAGAGGCTGAAGGTGAACTGGAGTCAATGAAAAGGACTTCAGACAACTCAGACATGACCATTTCCCCAGCACAGTATGGACACTAAGTTACTTTTGGATGGAATCTAAAATCAGCTTTTCTAACAGCTCTGAAATGAAAACATTTAAAAAAGCACTTTTACTGGTTACTGCATTCAAGCCTCAAGATGCCTGGGGGCTAATAGGTCTGCAAGTGAGGGAAGAACTAGGCTTGGTTTTCTTGACCCCAAGCTCAACTATCTCTCATGCTCAGGCAATGGACCCAGTGAGTTCTTTGGGTGGGATGCGAGAGCACTTTGGTAAAAAACTGGTATCTCACCCATACTGTTTTTCTTGTTTACACAAGAGTTACTACTGAAACCATTTTCAGGTATACAATCCAGGGGTGTTAAGTATATGCACACTGTTGTGCAAACATTACTACTCCATGTTCTAATACTTTAAACTGTTTTTATGCTTCTTGATATATAGTCAAATCTGTCAGAAAAATGATCCTTTCAGAAACCCAGGTTTTTGTTGGACTCTTAGTTGGACCTACCCAGGAACCCCTCATCACCTGGCTCAGGCAGCCCCAACCTGGAGAGGAGATGAACCAGGATGGATGGCACCCTGATACTGTTCCAGGCATGGGCTGAACTATGGCACCTGTGTGTGTTCTGGAGGGTAGAGGAGGGCTGAGGCTGCAGGAAGCCTTCCTTCAAACTGAGAACAGGTCTCCTGTTTTGAAAGGCTGGGGCCGAGAACCAGGAGGCCATGTCCTAAAAGATGAAGCTTCCTGGTCTCTGACCCCAAGCCTTCTCAGGACTTCTCTGGAGTGCTCTATGGTAGAGAAGGCATGGGTTTCTCTTTCAAAAGTGCTTTTTCTGCCTTTTCCACCCCTTTTGGAGAGTTTTAGGTCTTCTGATGGGGGTGCGCTTGGGAATGATTCCACTTGTGGCTCTGAGCTTTCATGGGTAAAATAAACACTTTGGTCTGTGCCATGTCGGGCTCCTAAGAAAAATCAAAATAGTTTATTCCAAAATACTTCCAATGTAATAACTTAAAGGTGCACATTCTTCAAACTTTAAACACAGAAACACTTTTATCTTCAATGTGAACTGGGAAAAAAGCCATCTAAACCACCTAGCTTTGAGGTGGGGCAGGGACATGGGACAAGCGTCATGTTTCGATTCCCTGCCTATGATGACAAATGCCAAGATACAAATAGCATAGTTAGAACAGGAGGGACCCCATCTTAAGGCTAGATTCCACTTGGCAAGCAGTCCTAGATAATATGCCCCCACCACTTGAGGGGATCCACTATCTTAGAGAAGATGATCAAGAAATTCCTGTGTTAAGCTTATCCGACCGGATATCTAGAGGACTGTATGGATGGTGACATGTCTCTCCCGGGAGAGAGACATCATGAGACCATATGTCAAGCCTATGTACCCCTTCCTTTGCCCTATTTCTGAAATCTTTTAAATGACAGAACCCTAAGCCCTTAAGGGCTCTTCCTCTGAGGCTGCCCCACACTCCCTGCTCTTCATGTGCACTTTGCCTTAAATAAAAGCCTTCTCACTGCCCAGCTTATTGCCTTTTGTCCCCATGCTCTTCCAAGCCTCTTCGGGGGTTAATAACAGCCCCCCCTTCCCAGTGGTATGCTGCTTTGCTATTTCATTCAGTTTTCCAGACTTAAGCAAAATTCTTCACTTTCTGTCCTACTTCAAACAAGGGAAGGGCTGCTGAGATCTCTGATTTGGGCTTGCAACACGGGACGCCCTGTGGCCCTGACTTTAGGAGTTGGCAAGGCAATTGCCCTATGCTGAGCAGGAGTTCAATGAACTTCCCTTTCCTCCTGTTCTCTGCTCTCTACGGACTGCGTGGCCGCCGCCATTCACCAAAACTGTGGCTTTAATGAACTCCTCGCTTACCTACACTCCTCCGACCTCTTGGAGAATTCTTTCCCGAACAGTCAAGCGTCCTTCCCCCTTGGGGCTGAGCTTTCATCTAGCGCGCAGGGAGAGAACTCCCCAGACGCAGCCTCCCCACGACTGAATGCCATCCTTGAGCTCAACAAGCAGCAACTGCGTTCCAGCCAGGCTTTATCTCGCGGCCTCTAGGCATTCTCCGGTTCTGGCTCCGCCCGCCGACGCGGCCACTCGCCCCTGCTGGGCCAGACGGCGGTGCGCTTACCTGCAGCTGGCCCGGGCTCTACCAGCACCCGCGGGCTCCCGAAGCACCGGGCGCCTAGCCCCCCGGGGGCCGCGCTGCGAAGCCCCGCGTTCGGACGGAGCAGCACGCGCGCCAAGCGAAGCCCGGCCACCAGCGCCATCTTGACCCGCCAGCCCCCGGTCCACGCCCCGCCCCTCCTCTCCCCTCCCGGTGCAACCCCGGCGCGGGAAGGCGCCAGCGGGCCAAGGTCAGGTAGCCATGAGGCGGGGGCGGGGCAGGCCCTGCCCAAACACCGAAGGCGGGACCGGAGCTCCGCCTCCACTGGGCTGCGCCGCTTCCGAGCTGCCAGCCGTGCAAAGGCCGAGTGGCCCTGCAGGATGAAGGGTGTGGATGGGGGAACCGCGAAGCCACTGGCAGAGCATTTGAGTCCCAGAGAGCGTGTGAGCTTAAGTGGTAATAAAGGACTTTGGGGACGCCTGGCTATGATTGCATCTCAGTATGGAAGGCATCCCGCCAGGGCTGTGCTTTAACTCTTGTCACCTTGTGGAGGATCAGGACTGCAAAGGGCGCTGCAGAGGGGTTCCTGATGGGGCCAGCGGGTGCCCCAAGTGGGCGCTCAGCGCAGCCACAGGCATGGGCGTGCAGCATGAGCTGGTGACTTAGAGCAGACCACCCACTGTCCCCATTACACAGCAAGTGCGCAAGCACCAGGCAGCGTGCTCCCAAGCAAGGGTGGGGTGACAGGTGTCCTCACACTACTGGGGTGACTGCAGGGGCACCTCTGAGGGGAAGGGAGGCCACATGCTCTTATTTGCTCAATCTTGCAGGAGACACACGGAAGATACCAAGAAACAGAGATGGTCACCCACCAGCAGCCATGGTCTGGTCTGACCATGTGACCTGCACACCAGACACAGGTGGGGGGGCTGAGTGCAACACTGGGCTCCTGAACCAGGTCTTCCCTGTGGCACAAACCACCTCCCATTTGTCTACCCCCAGGAGCAGCCCAACCCTAAGTGAACTGACCCGATGTTGATTGGACAATTGTGGAGGTGTGACTTTGGAAATGGATCTGAAATTCCCTCATGGCTGAAGCTGTCTTTGGGGACAGGATGGAGGCAGTAAACCCAACACTCCATCTGCATTCTAATCCTAGGTTTATTCAATACAACCCTTTCACGCTACACAACAAAGTACAAATGCAGCATTATCTAACGCTACAAAGTTACAAAACTCAAGAGAAAATTTATAGTACTGACTGTACAATAAAACCCAAAAAAGCAATGTACATGTTGCCAAGGGAACCTACAAGCCCACCATGAGTAACGGCTGCAACAGGGGCTCCATGATGACTGCAGAGCTGGCCCTTAGCTTGCTCACCAATTTCAGAGAGAAAGGGGACACAGGCTGTGCTGTGTGGACAAGGACATTAAAAATAACCATTTTCGGCGACTAACACAGGTTGTTTAGCCCTCAAGGTTGGAAGAGGACTCAAGCAGGGGAGCAGGGCCAGGCTGACAGGCATGGCAGCTGCACCAAAGCATGCCTGTTCCTAAGGCCCCAGGCCAGTACGCAAGGGCATGACCGAGCCACCTGACTGGCTCCAGGCCACCTGCGGTATGACAATGCACTCCAGGGCTGGGGCTGCACTGCCACCTGGAGCCCTGCTCATCCCTGCTGGCTTTGCCACTGAACTCTCAGGAACTGGAGATTGGGAGCTTTCAAGCCAGAAAACTGGAGGGGATCTTTATAGGTACCCCCCAAATCAACACATCTTTGTAGCCAGAACTCTGCCTGCACAGGAAACACCTCAACTGCTGCCTTGAAGCCTGCCCCGAGTGAGGATTTCTTTCCTACTCACCCATCTCCCTTGGCTAGGAATGGGACAAAACTGAGTTGGATGGGATATAAGTTACAGGGGGCAGAATTTCCGTGGCCCTGCTTATCGGGAGGAGTTGGAACTGGACCGGCTCCGGTGGCGGCGGCGGCCAGGGGAGCGAGATCGCCTGCGCACCGGGGACCTGCGCCTTGGGGAACGTGACCTGTGGGAAGAGGAGAGACCATGTCAGATATGTGCAGGTATCATGGACTGCAGGGGTCAGGCTGGCCCCCTGCAGCAATGATTCCATACAGTCTCACGCCTGGGCACCCAGAGCCGGCGCTCCCTCCAGGCACTGCTGGGAAGACCTTGAGAAGGAAAGGGCTACATGTTGCAAAGTCCAAAGACGCAGCCCCAGGCTCTCCCCATTTTCTGAGGGTGGGGAGAGTGCAGCTCAACACTATTAGTAGAGGACAGCCAAATGCTGGCCTCTGCCAAGGGCATTAGCACCTTCCCCTACACATCCGACCAAAACCTCCTCCTCTCCTGACCCTTCCCACTTTCTTAACTGGGCGAGGGGCCTGCACTGGTCAAACAGGATCCAAACTCCTGGAAATACTGGTGCAACCCATAAGGCCTGCCCCTCAACCCAGCAGGAGCACACACGAGCTCCAAAGGCACCCACACGACCCCTGCTTCCCCACCCCCATCACAAGGCACAGTGGCCACGTAAGGTCCCAGGAGTGTCACCGCCAATGGTGTTTAAAGCCCAGGTTGGGTCCAGTCAGTCCCTGTGAGACCCCAATCAACTCACCTTCGCCTCATCCGTGGGGGTGATCGGCGCCACATGGGAGGTGGTGGTAGCATTCTCCTGGGAGGGCTGAATCGTCGGGGAGGCGGCCTAGGCCAGGGGGCCAGCACGGCAGTGGCAGTGATCTCCTGGCCATCAATTTGTCCTGTTCAAGAAAGGATCAGTTCACCAAATATCTAACAGGTGCCTATCCTAGGCCAGGCCCCATGCCAGATGTGGACACAAGCAAGACGGATGGGCCCAGGGGAACAACGACAAACTGAGCTCATCCTAAAACTGCATGATCACTATCACTGGACATCTCAAGAAAACCATGGGGGCATGGACACTCTGTTGTGGTGCGCTGGGGCGGCCACCCAGAGGAAGGGCTGGGATCCGCTAAGTGGTGTTAGCACTGAGTCCTCTTCTAAAGCAGCAGGAAGGGGACGAGGAGGGGTGGGGACATCTGTGAGGGCTGTGGCAGGACTGAGGTGGGGGTGAGGCGTAAGAGCTCAATGATCAGTGGGCCAGAACTGGTCACCAGAACTGGCCAAAGATTGGGTGGAGGAGCTGGGAGTGTGGATGAACTATTACCTCCTGAGAAGTGGGGCTCAGGAGGAAGAAATTTCTGGGTGCGGTGACAATTTGAAAGGAGGTTCAGATGTCAAGTTTTTCTTAAAACTTTGGAAAAGTGTCTCAGGAAGGTGATCCTTAATACAGCCAGAATAAAAAACCACGTGCATGAATGAGACAGAATGACAACAGCAAAGGGAAGCAACTCAGGGAGGAGGCCTGAGGAACCTGCAGGGCAGCACACCCGACCTCAGTCCAGAGACCGTTCAGGGAACCACACTCAGCCATGTACCAGAGCCAGAGGGCTCCTTTACCTTCTCAGCTCCTACCTGAACCTTCGAGGAACTTCAAAGGCACCAAGGGGATAAGCCAGGCATGTGGATCTGTGTTCAGAAGATACTCAAAAGGCTAAACTTAGGTAAAGGCAGCCTAAGGTGGCCCCCCACCCACTGCCAGCATCCACCAAATTAGGGGTATCATGGGTGCTGAGTACACAACAGATCCGTCTTCTGGACAGCCATCAGTACAGGCCAAGTCCTTCCACGTTCTTTCTGGAGACAGTATGGAGTTGCTCCATTAGATGGCGCACAGCACAATATGAGGATACCCGCAAAGTCCTATCAGAATCTTAAAAAGTGGAATGTTTATGATCATGCACACCCCAGATATGCCCAAGTCTCCTGAACTTTTAGCAAGTGCTCCAGCTGTCAAATACACATGATGGTCTGTCTCTAAAAGGAAGGAGTGATTCACAGGCCAAAAGCTGACACATGCAGTGATGGACTGTAGTTTATGATGAACACCTAAACACTCCACAGGAGTTCCAGCAGATTGAAACAGAGTTAGCTAAGTATTAAAGAAAATATCCTAGTGTCCTAACTCTACCATGGCCAAAAGGCAATTAATTACCCAACAAACTGTTAAGCTACTCATCTAGTGCACAGCAGGGCCTTGGGGACTTGAGGTTCTAGGGTATTCCCACTCTCCTGCCCAGCTGCCTGGATTACTACAGCAGCAGCAGCAAGCCAGGGCAGAGAGAAATTCCCCATTCCTTAAAACAGACTTGAAGACAAAATGAAAGCTGGCCATCTGGAACTATGTACAGGTGTTCAAATGTTATTAAAACCATTCTGCCTAATACAAAATGGCCACAAGTGTCATACAGTTAAGATATAAAATTTTAGGAAATAGGAAATATTTGTAAATTCAGAAAAGTAATCCTAAAAATGCTGAAATCTAAGCCAAAACAATCTCAGGCAGGATTAAAGGAAACAGTCCCATGTAAAAGCAAAATGCTTCATTATATTCATGTTTCTTATTAAAAAACAAACAAAACCCTCTATTTGATCCCTGAGCTTTTAAGAGATTAAAAAAAGTTCCATAAAACATGTTTTTGGTAAACATACTTCCAGTGATCAAGAATTAGAACCCTGAACGAGCTCCAGGGAGAATCTGATGTGCAGCCAGGTGGGAGATGTCCTAAGTCCCTGTGGTGACAGGGGACAGAAAAGGGAGGTCAGAGGAGTCTGGCAGGGTCACCCACCTCCATCCATGTGCTTTAGGGCCTTCTCGGCTTCATCTGGATTCTCAAACTCTACATATGCATAGCCTTTTGACAGATGGGGGTGCATCCTTTCTACAGGCATATCAATCATTTTAATTTTCCCATAGGTGGAGAATATCTCCATGATGTGATCCTAGACGGAAAGAAGGATCAGTTTCTATCACTTGTGTAAGTCACAGAGAATTTGCCAGACTACAACCTTGGTATTCGGGGATAAGCCTCCTAAACACACAACTATAATGCACCCCATTAAAAGGAGTTAATCAGTGCTCTTATCTGAACCATGCACCATCACACCAGTCCTCTGAAAGGTAACATTCTAAGTTTACCTTATGGCGGAGGACTGCTTCTCTAGTTTTTCCATTTAAAAAATTTTCAGGAGACACACCCACTGTCCACGGGATGGCTCTGGGATTCCTCACCTTGGTCACATTCCTAGTGAGCCTCCCAATGTGCACTTTGGTGGGTTTAGGCGAAGGGCTCCGCCTCTTCCTTTCCTTTTCATCTCTTTTGGGTAGTTTGGATCTGATTGAAGAAAACAAAACAAAAGCAATCAATTTCTGTCAAGTCAAAATTTTTTTTAGTGGGAATGTTAACTGCTAGCATGAGTTTTCTGTAAGGAAGTGCTTGCTACCTGTCAGTCATGGATATTACCAGTCTCAGAAATCCTGTTATTCAAAGACTCCCTTTTTGGTCTGGTTTTATGGTAACTATGGGAACTTTACAGCCTCTAGCTTGTAAACTTAAGTTCCCAGCTAATTCATGGGTTCGGGGCAGGAGAGTCCCCCAGACAGCCGCTCCTGGCTGAGCGGGGTTGGAGGAACTCACTTGGAGCGGGAACGCCTCCTATTGTCATGTCTGCGCCGGGAAGGACTTGGAGAGCCGGAGGAGCTGCTGGAGCTGGAGCTGCGGGATGAGCTGGAACTGCCTGAGCGGCTTGACGCCGAAGAGGAGCTGGAGCCGCTGCTCGAGCCTGTACTGGTGCTCGAGCCTGAGCTGGAGGTAGAACTGGATCGAGACCTGTGTGACGAGATAAGAGGGGGGCACAGGCAACAGTGGCTGAGAGCAGCATTTCCTCACAGCACAGACAAGCCTACGTGTGCCCTCAAAGAGGAAATTGCTGTCTCCTATTTTCAAGCCTCACTGCTTTCCCCAGCAAGGAAAAGATATCCGCCTCCCCTCCTGCAAGCCAAAGCCCAAGGGGGGAACAAAAAACCCACATTCCCACTGTGCAGGGGCGGGAAAGGAAGAACACGCTGCTTCCTACTTACACAGAAGCCCTGAGTGAAAGAGCCTGGCAAGTCAGAACACCACTTGCTTGGAAGGTGGTGCTGACTGACTCAGGCTGGTTTTCAATTGAAGGAAAGATAAGGTCTAGGCCAGGGCAACCCAATCACAAGTCCAAATAAAAATCACTGAAGACAAAAATATACCCCAAAATGTCTCTTTCCTTAACCTCGCTAGAAAAGAAAACCCCAAACCCCATCTATGCATAAGCAGAGTCCAAACCAGTTTGCTCTAAGTTACGGTTTCTCCTCGCAACCTCACGGTGTGCCTTCTTTAAGACAGAGCACTCCATGGGCCCCTCGGGAGCGAAGGGGGCAGGACGGCGGTAGGGAGGATCTCCCTCCAGCCCCACCTGGTGCTGCTGCTCCCACTGGATGCGCTGCGCCTCTTCCGGGGTTTATCCCTGCCGCGCTCCTTCTCGCCTGACTCCTTGGTGGCGCCTTTATCTTTAGAGCGATCCTTGGACTTCTCATCAGAACGGTCTTTGCGTTTGGTAGGAGAAGGAGCCCTGGACGATGAGAAGAGTGTGAGACCACATGCACCTCAAACCAAACCCTGAAGCAACACAACCCCAAAGAGGGGATCCTTAAGGCTACAAGACCCCAGGTGACCCCAGGGCAAATGATCTGTGGCTTAGGACACTTTCACTGCAGAATACAAGACATTTCCAATCTTCCCCTTTCTGAGGGTCCCTAGCAACAAGCACCCCCAAAAGTAGCACTAGAAAAATCTGACAGGAGGATTACCTAGTGCTGGACTTTTTATTATTTTCTTTGACTCCTAGCAAGCTCTTCTTTTTCACTCCTGATAAATCCATTCTCCCCTTCTGAGGTGTTCAAAGCAGCAATGGCGGCCTCACTTATCTGAACTCTCACTTCTAACTCGAGTCTGAGAAACGATCCCTAATCGATTGCAATTTACGCCAAAGTGCAGCCTAATAACAAGATAAAAGGATTTACAGAGTGAACGAATGGCAAGGCAACAAATCCACTTTGCAGTCAAAAGCTGAGAACACGAGAACTCAAGAACATAGTAAACAACATCCACAAAGCCGGAACACGCGGGCCTTCACCGTAGTTCAGGGAGGATCCCCGCCCCACAGGATGCACAGGCAGCCCTCGCCTCCACATCTTTTCCTAAGGAAACGGCGGTGGTGTCCATCACTGTTAATTTTACTGGTGTTACAAGATCCATCTTTCACTCGTAAGTTTAATGATTAGCCCTCGACAGCCCCTTATAAATACTACAGCAGCTCATTGCAGATGCAGAACAGAGGAAAACCTGGGCATGGCTCTCCTATTTGTTGCTGTCATTCCCTCATAGGATACACTAGACATGTGATATGACTTGAAGCAAAACCATTTCAAAATTAACTGGTACCAGCATCAAAACATTTAATACCCAAACACAAACATATAAAATGTCCCATATGAACATTTAAAAGGCAGTGAAGTAACAGTTAAAGAGTTGTTGCAAACATTCAACTTTAATTAATATGAGTATCAAAGTGCTATGGGGGAAGTATACCAAAGCCTACAATTTATTTTAAAATGCAAGAAAAAATATTGATGTGGGGCAAGATATGATCAAGCAAATAGGGCAGAAATGGGACTTGTAGAATCTAGGTGATTACATATTCACTGTACAATTGAACTTTCCTATGTTTACATTTTTTTTCAAAAATAAAGTGTCAGAGGAAAAAAGGTAGATACTGGAACTGGACGAGATACAGCATGGAAGGGTTTAGCAGAGTGCTTGGCCTGCAAACACGTTTAATCAGTGATAAACTGTCAACAGTAAAAACCAGCCAGGAACAAACTACTAATTCATGCCTTGTTTCCTGGGGACTGCTGCCTTCAGTATTTCCAGTGAGTTTCTACAACTTGCCTGAGTTGTAAACAAAGACAGGATATTAGCCTCACCTTCCCTGACCACCTATAAGTAACCTGGACACGGCATACAGATTGGGATCTTGTTTCTTGTGTGTAGGGATGCCCAAATGCTGAATAAACATCCTGACTCGAGAGCGTGACTGGCTTTGGACAATCAAATGAGAGCGGGAGAGAGTAGATTATCACCCTTGCTACTGTTTTCCAGGGCTGTAAAATCTCTAAGGTGTCCGCCTTAAACAGTAAGGTACTATACACACAAGCAGGCACCAGGGGATAAGGTTATCGTCCTTGGACAGAGTATAATTCGGTGGTCAGTAGCTTTGAGTCAGCCTGTCTGGGTTTGATTTGAGGCTCTGCTGTGTGACCTTGAATAAATCACTTAACCTTTTTAAGCCTCAATTTCCTGTTAGCATTATGGTGACATTTACAGTCCCTACACTTCATAGTTATTAAGAATGTTAACCAAATTAACCCATGAAAGACACTTGGCACCTAGTTAAGGCTCAATAAATTCTAGCTAATGTTACAAGGGATTTTTCTCCATGTTTGGAGGCTCCTTTCCCAGATAAACTGTTGTCCAAAGTCACATATAATGAATGCTCAACAGGGGTTCCTGGACCACCAAGAGCAGCACTGACCAGGAGAAATGGTGTGTGAGCTACATGCACAACCTAGGTTTCCTAGCAGCCACATTACAAAAAGTATGTTAACAGGTGAAATACATTTTTAGAAACATAGCAGACACACTATAGTCCAAGTATCTTTTCAACAGATAATTGGCATAAAAATTTATTACTAACATATTTACACCCCCCCCAATACTGAGTCTTTTAAACACCTCCATTTGGGATAGGTATATTTCATAGTGCTCAATAGCGGTATGTGACTAACAGAACAGCGTTCATGTAGTGTGCAGATCTCTGAGACCCCCTCCCCTCTAAAAGAATCGTCCGATTGTACTTTGTGTAAACAAGCAACACCCGTTATCCTTAACCATTCTAAAAATTAAGAACCAAAGATTAAGCGACCGCTTTGCTAGGTGCGGCCGAGCGCTAGAAAGGAAAGATCGCGCTCGGTTTCTGTTCACACAAGTTCAGGTAACAGCACAGGACCTTGGTTACCTCCCCCATCCTCCGGAAAGGTGGCGCGTCCAACAGCCGGAGAAAGGAGAGAACAATTAGTTAAATCTTGAGCAGATAGCGTTTCAGCTCAAACCTTCGGAGCACCTTCCCCATTTAAAAATACATTTCAGGCACAATTCATGCGAAATAACAAAAAGAGGGAAAACCGCGTCTCTCCTCCATTGATTTTTAACTTTCCCGGACCCTCCCTTCTGGAGTAACCCGTCAAACTGAGCTCCATGACATCAGGGGCCGTAGCCGCTGAGACTAGCACGGGAAACGGCACATAGGAGCCCGGGGAACGTTCGCGGAGCCAGTATTTGAATTTATGGCCCCGAGACGAAGACCAGCTGGTCTTCCAGATACACCCCACAAAGCAACTCCGCACTCACCGGCACAGGCCCCACACGCGACCTCGCCGCCCCCGTCCGCGTTCACTCACAACTCCCGGGTCCAGGCGCCGGGCTGCTAGCGATTCGAAGGCAGGGCCCGGCGTTGTGGGCCTGGGTCTCCCGCCTGAAGGACGGCGCCGAGGTCGGAGGGTACTCCCACCGCCTCGAGTCCCGAGGGCCTGCCTGGACCCGCCGCAGAGCGGAGGAAACTAGGGTGCCCTTCCGCCCGCCGCAGTCCCGACCACTTCCGGGCCGCGGCCTCGGTACCTCCCACTCCGCCCGCTCCGGGCCACATTCTTTCTTCTCGTACTCCGCTCCGCGCCGCCAGGCCGCAGTCCTCACCACGGGGCTGGACAACGGGCCAGCTTCACGATGCACCCTGCCGAGCCTAGTGGGTGGCCCCCGAAGCTTGGATGGGGTCGGATTCCCCCAACTTACATCTTCCCGCCGCCACGACCTCCTCCCGCGCTCCACAGCCGCTGAGACCGGCGCTGTTCTGTCGTCATGGTTAGCGAGCGGGAAGGCGCCGCCGTGCGACGCGAAGCGATGACGCAGAGCACCTCAGCCAATGGGCGTGAGGGAGGAGAGAGTTAAAGGGCCAAGTACGGGTGGCAAGCCGTGGTGGAGCTGTTACCCTGCCTCTGTTTCGGGAGACGCTGCCGGGGGTACCCCGGGCTGGCGGCGCGCCTCAAGGGTCGGCAAATTGGGGTCTTGCTGGTACCGGGAGGGCCTCGCCGCCTAGGCAGCCTTCCGGCCAGAGCGGAGGAGTTAACTCTCCTCACGCGAGTGTGTCCTGGCCCGCGGCGGGCATGGCGCAGTCCCTTCGCCGCGCTTCCGCCCCGGCTGCGTCCAACCCGGGGCGACTGGGTGGTGGGGCCGGGGCTTGCGCGGGAGCTGGAGTCTCTGGCAGCCGGTCGTGGGGGCTGCATGGCGGAGGCGGCTTAGCGGGCCTGGCCGGTGCAGAGATGGGTCCGTGAGGTTAAAAACCATGCGTGGTGTGCGGGGGTGACCGCGTAGACGCGCTTCTGCGCGGGCGGAACTCGGCCGGGCTGGCAAGTCGAGGGCACTACGGATGAACGAACGAACGGGAGCAAAGGCAGCGAAGAGACAAGGTGCGGAAGGGAGGCGGCTCCGAGGAGCTGACGCTGCACCTGAGGCTGAGTGGAAGGGCGCGCTGGCAGGGGGAACAGTAGGTGCACAGGAGCTAAGGCTCGTTGGAAGAAGCGAAGACAGGCCGGTGCGGCGGCTCCGGCGCCAGGAAGGCGGAGTTCAGCGGTGAGGGAGGACATGGAGGGTGTGCAAGGTACAGCGCCGCCGGAGGCTTCATCACCTGCGTGGACGGCGCAGGCAGGGTACCTGTCGGAGTGAGACCCGGCGCTGAGAGGGCCAGGGCTTTCGGGTTTGTTCGCTGCTGTGCATCCAGCTACCCCAGCCTGTGCTTGGCAAACTCCATGCCTGCTAGTGGGAGGAAGGATGGTGCACCCGGCCCTAGATGTCCGAACAGGGGTGTGTGGCAAGGAATAGAGGGAACAGACCAAAGCACTATTTTGGAGGAAGGAACTGATTTGGAGATGAATTATGGCAGAGTCCTGGATGTGGCTTGGTGACCGGGGTTGGATGGATGGATAGTACTGGGGACGGTGTCTGCAAGTCATTGTACTCTGCTCCACGTGGTTTCCCCAGCCTGTGGATAGTGACCCCTTTTCTTTTGTCTAGCCCCTGTGGCCCGTCCACGGTGTTGTATGTGCCCCTAACACCTCACCCTGGACTGAGAGGTGTCTGAAGAGTCTAGGACAAAAGACAGCTTGGGAGGAGCAGCCTGCCCCCTGTGACCCCTTTGCTGAGGCACAAGCAGTTCCTGGGGGTGGGGGTGGGGTTGGCCAACAGCTTCCGACTGGGCTTGGGTCCTCTCTTTGGATTTAGGTTTGACTAGGGCAGGGCATAGCAAGTTAAATTCTCTGTCTCGCTGTCACATCTGCGTGGCCCGGCATGGAGGGTAAGTAGAACAGAAGGGCAGCCCTGAGCCTGCAGCATTGAGGGTTGGCATTAGGAATGGGGCTGCTTTGGTGAAGGTCTGGGAAGAGGCCATGGCAGCCCTTTGGAGCCCCACACTTTTTGGGCCAAGCATCAGTGCATACCTGAAGGGCCTTGAACCCAGAGCCTTTGCCCAGGGTGGGGAGGGGGCTGACCCATGAGCCCACCATGGCAAGAGGAGAATGGGGATACCACCAGCTGGTATGACAGCCCTCTCTGCTTTTTTTTTTTAATGCTCTAAAGTAATATAATCTGGCATGAATTTTAACACATTTTATATTAAATCTAAAAGCATGATTTATTCACTTAGGAACTTAATCATATTTGTTCCTGCATATTACTGATTTTTGTTATCAAGTATGTTACCAGATGTTAAACTTTACTGATCTGAACGTCTTGGCTTTTGCCATTCTGAGGATCAACAGGATGTTCAGAAGAAACAAAATAAAACTCTGCAGGCACCCAGCCCTCCAGGAGTCCTGGCTCCCCCTGCCAGCTCTCATCGGCAACCTACAGAATCCTTGGGGATTGAGGACAGGGAGCTGGGGCGTTCGGAGACCTCAGGAGGTCTTTGGCCCAGGTTAGATGGAGGGCGTTGGGAGGGGCTCCAATGGACAGGGTGTTCGGCAATGGGCCTCTGGCTTGGAGGTCTACACCACAGGCATCCTGCCAGGTCTGGTCAGTGTCCTGAGCCCCCTTCCCTTTCCTCCCAGGGCTGAGGGCCACCTGTTGGCAGTGTGGGACTGCTCCCACTTTGAGAGCATACCTGCAAGGCAGAATGTTCCCTCCACCTTCATCCTCTATGGGTCTGGTGGTCTCTGCAGTGCCTGCCCTTGGAGGCTGGAGAGGGTCAGGGGTAGCCATAGTTGTGCTGGAGATCACAGTGGGCCACCCGGAAGCCTTGAGCAGGCGTGTCTCCCTGTAAACCACACCAAGAAGCACTTGAACCCATTTGTTAATAGTCTCTGCGCCACAGACAAGGGTGACTCAGCCGGGTGGAGGAGGGGTTTGGACGGGGTCAGGGAGAAGGTGATAGCGCCATGACCTTGGGGGAGGCATTACAAGAGGAGGTAGGTTGACAAGGCCTGTTTCCTGCCTGTGGTGGTGGATGCCTGCAGCTGCACAGAGCTCAGGGAGGGGGAGCCCAGGAGGGGGCACTGGCTGGTCCTGGGAAGCCCAGCAGGGTATGAAAGGAGCAGCCAGTGAGGGCCCGGGGTTGGGGTGAGGCTCCCCAGCTCCAAGTTCATGTCTCCAGAGTTGAGGGGGCGGTCAGGTTCTGAGGCCCCCCACCGGGAGCACCTCTCCCAGGAGGTGCAGGCTGCTCTCTGGCAGGGTGGCAGGGCCAGGGGCTGCTGAGTAGTAGGCTTGGGAGCCTGTACTGGTTTCCGTGCCCAGAACCCCATGTCCATCTCTGCCCCAAGGAAGTTGAGGATGGTGACCCCTGAGCTGTTACAGGGGTGGGGTGGGGCCCTGTCAGAGCTGGGTGCAGAGCAGGTGAGTGGGAGGCCAAGCTGTCCTTGTGTCATCTGCAGCCAGTCAACTTGGAGCTGCTCTGACTTAGGAGGCATCTGTGGGGTGTGGGCTGGGCCCCAGGAGTGGTGCGTCAGCCCCGTGTATTGAGAAAGGCAGGCAGGGCCCCTGCTCCTTGGGCCTGACTCCTGCCTTCTTGAAGCCAGGCCAGTTGGGTATGAATGGGACTCCAGGGCTCAGGGCTGCTCTGCCTCCTGGCTCTCTCCTGGGGCCCTGTGGGGGCTGGGGCCTCCACCTTGTTGCCCCTTCTTGGTCAGCCTCCAGGCCCACTGACCCTGAGCCCTCTCTGATGCAGGGCTCCCTTGGTGTCTGCCCTCCCATGGGGAAGGGACAGAAGCTTCAGGAGCTTGAACTTCGGGTTTCAGAGTCTGATCTTAGCTAAGGTTCAGGGTAGGAGTCCTTGTGTCTGGAGGGTGGGACGCTGCACACTTGCCTATTGGCCTCAGCTGTGGGGTGGGGACCTGACTTTGGTGTTGGGGTACCTCTAGAATCCCTATGGGGTTATTTCCTCAATGTAGGAATGGGTGGGGTTTGGCTTAGGTAGAGCCCTGTCTACATCTCCGGGCATGTCCCTGTCTGCAGGTGAGGTTCTGGCCCCCAGCGCAGCCAGCGGGGGCTGGATGGCACAGGCAGCCCTCACCTTCACATGGTGGGTCTGTGTGGAGGTGGGGATCCCAGAGGGCCTGGCAGCCTCCAGGAATGCCGCATTAGTCCCCGGAGGCGAGGTCAACAGCACTGGCAGGGCTGTCACACAGATGGGGCAGCAGGGGTCTGCTGCCCTGGCTGGCAGTCTAGGTGAACCCCTCTCACCTCATCCCCAAGCTCTGGCCCTGTGGGTGTCAGGTCTGACTGCCCTGGGGCCTGGGACATTGCTGGCTGCATGTGTTCAAGGAATGGACTGACTTCAAGCTGGGCTGTGTAGGTCCAGGCCAGACAGGTTCAGCCACCTCTGCACGGGTGCTTGGCTTCCCCCAGACAGCCTGGGATGCCCTTGGGTCTGTCTGGTCACTCCAGGTGCTGGCCTTGGTTCACTCCACCATCTACCTTGGTCGTGTCCTGCTTTGGGAGACCAGGCCCAGGGATCACTGCAACTCAGGTAGCCTTGGCTTGCCCTGGAGTCCTGGGTAAAAGATGTGGGATTGGAATTTGCCCAGCAAGAAAACTGTCCAGTTTGCTGAGTCCCTGTAATCAAAGAGCACCCTGTGAGGGATGCAGGCAGACACTGGGGTATGGACATGTCTTTTGGTTTATGGGGATCCGTGGAGCTTCCGGGTGAGAGGGCTTCCCTAGCTCACATGGACAGCAAAGGCACGTGTGGTGGGGACCATCTCTTGGTGCCAGCCTGCCCACAGCAGTCATGCCAGAGACTGCAATTTGTCTTGGTATCCAGGTTCTACCTAGGGTGCCTGACTAACAAAGACTGAATGTCCCAGCTCTGCACCTTATGTAGCCCTGTGACTACATGCTGGACATGGACGCAGGAGCATGTGACATCCTGCAGCTGTGCCCTCCTTTTCCTCCCCCTGCTTCCTGATCATTCTGTCTGGAAGCTTCAGGGGCACCTTGGACTCAGAGACCTGACCTTGAGGGAGGCCTGCACCTGGATGGAGTAGGCAAAGGGACTCTGGCTCCCTGAGACCTTGACAGTAACAGAAAGCTTGGACTGCCTTCTCTGGACTTTGTACTTGGCAAAGAAATAAACTCCTGTCCAATGTGGGGTTTTCTGACATGCTCAGCAAGCCTGATACAGTCTTCATTCTGCTGAAACTTATGTAGTCAGGTTGGGTCCCCTTAACCTGTGACCTGCCTGGAAGCCCTTCACCACCATCAAGGGGCTTGGCCTCGGCCCTGCCCTGCAGCTGGCCTCCCACTCCCTGGGTGGCGGCCCTCCTGGTCAGGGCCTAAGTGCCGAGTGCGGCTGTCAGCTAAGGACAGTCCCTCGCCCATTCTGTTTCAGTGGAACCACACAGTTGGACAAGGCGGGGGTATTCCCCAGGCCCTGCTCTCAGCCCTGACCTGGGTGTTTGCCCACTGACTCCTGTACCAGGCCACACAGGGCAGGGAGGGCACCACCTGTCTCCCGGATCTTCTAACTCCCACAGGGGGAAGGACAGGAGTCAAGTCCCTGTGAGGACTGCACCTGCCAGATGCGCCAGCTGTGTGGGGCCAGCATCTCTAGGGACCCTCTGGGCTGGAGAGGATCAGGAATGGGTTTGGGAGTGGAGCAGGCACACTGCCCTGCTGGGGAGCCCATGCTCCTTCCTCCCACCTCCCTGGGCTTAGAGCTGCCGCAGCTGGAACCAGGCCTGCCACGGGTGGGGAGGTGGGCTCTGAGGCCTCACTCCTGGGCTTCCAGTGGCCCCACAGATGGCCTGGGGACACCGTGTGGCCTACCTTTCCGGGGCTCCTGCACTTGCCCAAGCTCCATGCTTGGATGCAGCTGCAAGCTCCTGCAGACACCCTTGGGTGCCTGGCCCTCTGGTCCCCACTGCCACAGCCTCACCACAGCTGCTAGGTCTTTTTCTGAGAAGTATCTTGGCTTGACACTCCCCACTTTATTCCTGCCAGTCTCTGCACTCATTTTCCACTTCACCATCAGTGAGTCACCTCTCCCTGGACTGATGCGGTCTTTCTGCATGTGCATCTCCTAGGTGCTATTCCTTCAGTCCTGAGCGCCTTTCCTCACACCCTTTTTCTGTGGCACTGAAGGAGAAAAACGACAGATTTCTAAACCTCCAATGTGGGCTTCAAAACAAGCCCAGAGCACCCTGTTGTCGGGCTGTCGCGTGTGGGCGTGTGCCTGGGCCACGCTGGCCTCTGCCCGCCTCCTGGGGCTGGGAAAAATGGGCAATGGCCACCCCTGAAGCTAAGGTGAGGCCCACCTCTCAGAAGGTGTTTTCCATAGGGCAACGTTTTGGACCACAATCACCCCTAAGTTTATTTTTTACAGTAAGGAACAAAATGATGATAGTCTGAAGAACTTTAAAGGGAATAAACCAGCTATTGGAAACTACTTGCAGTGTTCATGAACTCTGAGAGACTGATAAAAATGCAAATTTGAAACTGTCCCAGATGAAAACGAGTCTTTTCCAAAACTAAGAATTCTAAGGAAATGTAAAACAAACATTCAAACCATGGACATTTAGAAAAAGGTAAAAAAAGTGCACTAAGAAAAAGGGAGCAGACACTGAATTCGAATATTCTGGAGGACGGCTTACAGCCTGTAAGTGGCCCTGGAGCCAGAGGCCCTGCGCACCCATGTCTGCACCTCCTGCACTGTCCTCCCCTTGCTGTGTTTATCTGACCTGCTTTGTGCTTGCATTTTGGGCTTATTCCTTCACCTTCTGGCAGTGAGTTCTGTATGTTTACTACATACCAGGAAAAACTAGCTCTTGCTTTTGTCTGTCTGAAACTTGGTACAGGAGGCTGTGTTAAGACTGTGGGTGGGCCCTGTGACCCCCACTCTGTGTGTGACTCACAGACCGTGGTCATGTTCCCTCCCAGCCTTTATTTTCTGGACAGAATCACCATGTGCATTCTCCACTGATGGCCACTCAGTCCCGTGGTGGTCCCCAATTGGCCTCCCAACAGGTGGCATCTTCAGAGGCCAGTGTCAGGGCCAAAGGACCACCTTTGCTTCCTGTGCTGGCCAAGCATAGGGTCTGCTCAGTTAATGTCCACACTCTGAGGAGCAGGGACCCCCAGGATGCCCCCAGCTGTACTGGAAGCTAAGACCTCGATGCCCAAACAGGGCTGGCATCTCCCTCGTGGATGGTGACTGGTGACCTGTTAATTCTGGGCAGCTGCCCACTGTCCTGGGTTCCTGTTTCACCCCCAAAGGAGCTCTGTGCCATGTGCAGATGTGGAGAGGTCACTGGGGAATCTCTTCATGAGTGCTGAGGGAAATTCAACCCCTGAGTCAGCAGAGGTCCCTTTCTGTGTGGCTTTCTGCCCAGAGACCTTAAGGAGTGCTCACATGGACTGCTGGACTGCTCTTGGGCTGGCATCTTGAGTCCTGGAGACCGGGCTTCGGCATCTGCCTTAGACATGGATGTCTACATGCTGATCCCCAGTGTGAGGGTGCTGACGGGCCCAGTCCATACTAGGCCTTGATTCATATCCACCATAGGAAACAGTGATTAGGAGTAAAAAGGTGCTGGACAAGCTGGGCTTGGAAGGAGAAGATGCCTGCCTGAGTGCCCACTCCCCCGGCCCCTGCCTGGCTCCTCAGGGCCTCTCACCCTCCGCGGGCGGCTGCAGGTGGGCAAAGCCCAGGAAGACTTGCTCCAACGAGATCTGGCTCACAGAGTAGTCGTCCACCCCATACTTCTCCTTGGCCTTCTCCAGAACACCAAACACCTTTTTGGAAGCAGAAAAGCTGCTGATAACAAGCCTGGGGCCTGCTCCTCAGCTAGTGTGGGACTTCTCTGGCCAGAATGGGTGGTAAGGCCCCCAAAGATCCTCCTCCTGCCCCAGCCGGACTTGCCAGGAGAGGAGGAGGGCCACACAGGGCGAGTCTCCTGGCTTCCCAGTTCAGAGTATGACTTGTGTTTCCTTCTGGGCTTGTTTCCTTTTTTATACCCTATTCTTTCCAACTCAGGTCAACCCCCAAACCTAGCAGATAACTACAGTGAGTGTTAAGAGTAGAAACTGCAGAGATTTCTCCTTTAAAGGAGCCTGGAATCACCAAAGAAGGGGTGGCCACCTTGGGGACCTGCGCCTGCCCAGTTGAGGCCCGGCTCACCTTTGCCCAGCTGAGGCCATTGCCAGGCAGGTGGTAATGGACCGTGCCCTGGTGCTCATCTTCTAGAACGCTGCCTGCACACAGGAGAGATCGTGTGCCCTTGAGGATCGGCTGCAGGGCCGGGGCCGGGCGGCGGGGCCCCACACAATCACAGCCCCCATTCCAGGGCTCAGGCATGTGGGACTAGGCGGGGACCAGGCACAGTCGCCCCTGCGCACACCTGGGAAGGTCAGGTCCACGAAGGCCTTGAACTCCTCCAGCGCCCCCTGCTGCCCGTCGCTCCGGACCTTGGCCCGCAGGGAGTAGCCGCTGCCAAACTTGCTCTTGAGGTGTTGTGGGCTGCCCAGGCATTTGAGCTGACCCCGCACCATGACGGCCAGCCGGGTGCACAAGGCCTCACACTCCTCCATGCTGGGGAGAGGGGCGGAGGCCTGACACGGGGCTGGGGGCTGCCGACGCCTGCCCACAGCAAGGGCTTGTGCAGGTGGGACGTGTCAACGCCCAGGCGAGGCTGTTCCTGAGTCCCACACCCAGAGTGTGGCCACATGGCAGAGCCTGGGGACTCTCCTCACAGACTCTGAACCAGCCGGTGACAGGTCTTCTGTGCACCCGGCCCCTCCCATCCCATGCCGGCTCCTCCACTGACCCACAGAGACCCCGGCTCTACCTATGGGAGGTGATGACGATGGCCTTGCCAGACTCGCGGGCCCTGGCTATGGTGTCCCAGAGCAGGCGCCGGGCCACAGGGTCCATGCTGGTGGACAGCTCATCCAGGAAGATGTCCACAGGATCTCCAAGCAGGGCAATGCCAGTGCCCAGCTTCCGCTTGGTGCCACCGCTGGGGACAGGGGGAGAAGGGCACGGTGAATGGCAATCATCAATCACCAGTAGTCCAACCCGTCTCCCTATTTCTTCTCTGTTTAGAAAGTGCTCCACAACCTTGGTGGGGCTTTCAGGAACATGGCCCACCACGCTCCTCCAGGTTGCACTGTGACTGAGCTGTGTGCTCAGGGTCGGAACCATTCCCCTGGATGCAGGGATCAGTCCGGGGTGAGCGCACGGTCAGTGAGTCTTCTTTGAGGGTTTCCATGGGCATAGGGCCATTTTACTAACTCTTTAAATGAACACATAGCATTACATTGTGCAAGCTGCTGTTCTACACTTTGCAAGTGTTAGCTCGTTTAATTTTCAAAAGACAAGAGGAAACACAAAAAACTGCTTGAAACCAGCAGAAGGGAAGAGCCAAGTCTGTCACCGTTTGACCCCTGGGCACCTCTGACCTCCCAGCCCTGGCGGGGGCACTGCCAGGAGCCTCCAGGGGCACTGCCCACAGCTCGAGGTGGGTCCTGGGCTTCAGGAGAGGTGTGGCTTCTCTCCGTGTGAGCTCATTGGAGCTGGGCTAATAGCAGGCAGTGGAAGGCTGAGGCACACTCCCAGGCTTCTTAGCAGAGCCTCGGCAGCTAGGACACCTCAGGTGCCGGGTGACAGCACCGTGGGCCTGCAATGCAAGCTGGAGCACTCTTGTCACTGGAGGCGGAGGGCCCGAGAGGGCCCCAAGTCTCATGTGTGGGTCTTCACCAGCTTGTCGGCATACATGTACATGAGTAAGTCATCCAGAATTTGGTCCACGAAAGCACTGATGTGGCGCTCAGGGATGCCGCGGATGCGGGTGTACATGACCAGCATCTCCCGGCCAGTCATGAGGTTGAGCAGGGCACCAAACAGGGGGCAGTGGCCGACCCACTGACGCGCCTGGGTTGGAGCACAGCCCAGGAGGGAGTCACGTGAGAAGAAAAGCCCACTGAGCAGGGGCCTGGACAGACATCTGCCTTAAGGTTGGCGTTAGGGAGCCGGGGATGCAGTGCTTGCTGCTGGCATCTGTGAATGGAAACACTGGGGGCCAGAGTGCTGGCAGTGCCCTCCTCCTGCCTGGCTGGCATGAAACCTCCATGCCCAGCACCTCCCTGCCTCTTGTCACCTTCCAAGTGTCCAGTCAGTAGACGATGCTTAATTTTTTCCCCTTTAAAAGTATTTTCTATTAGACATGTTCCTCCATGAAACTGGCTTATGGCTCATTTTGGGTACCGTCCCTGTCTGGTTTCAACATCATGTACGAGCTGGCAGTGCCCCTTCTTGCCCGTGATTCTGAAGGGTCACACAGGAAGGCGATGACCTGTTTGGTGGTGGTAGGTAGACTGCCCATCAATCCCTTTCTTTTAGGAAGGGGTAGATCTTTGACCACTGTGCCATTTTTACCTCTAGTTTTGGTCTACACAGGTTTTATATTTCTTGAAGCAGTTTTGGGATAGAAGTCTCGGAAGTGTAGTTATGTGATTTAAAGATTATGAAGAAATGTAAAACATGGTACACACCTGAGTTCAGAGTGAACCTGTTGCCATGGCAGGTGGCTCACTTGGGACAGCCAGGAGCTGCTCAGCACACAGCGGCACCGCGGACCAATGACAGGCCTGGAGGAGAGCCGAGGCATGCTGAGGCAGGAGTGACTCCGGAAGAACTGCATGTGGACTCTCGGGTCACTGTTGACTTTTGGAATACCAGCAGATTCTGGTAAGAATGCATTTTAGGAAATGTGAAAAGAATGCTCAAAGATACTTGTACAGATAAGGGGTGGCGAGCAGAGACTCACAGTGGGCGAGGGCAAGAAGGGGGCTTTGTGGAGTTTGCTGATGAGATGTATTCCCGCGAGCTTTTCAGGAGCAGGCAGAGAAACAGAGCAGCAGGCTTAACTATATTTAAATTCCAGATTTCTAGCCGTGACTTTTCACAAACTGCCAGGAGGTACTGTACAGTTGGGTTCCAGGAAGGCTGAAATCCAATTGCTTGCCAACCAGGCAGGATAAGGGCCTGCAGGCAGATGTCACTTGGTATTAAATAACACGGAAATATAACATTTCTTATCATCTGAGCTCATGGCTTAGGTTCATACTTTCCTCTTTGTGAACTTCAGCAAATGCCAGCTGGAGAGTGACTGATGGGGACCTGCTGGGGCCGTCTGCCCTTGTCCTGTCCTGTCTCCTCCTTCATCCCTTCGCTTGTCCCTTCCTTCCTTGCGTAACGCCTCGATGGAGATCTAATTCACACACGGTACAATTCACCCGTGGGCTGTGTACGACTCAGTGGTTTTCAGCATAATTAGAGTGGTGGGCCCATCCTCACAGTCAGTTCTAGAACATTTCAGCACCCCCAAAAGAAACTCCATGTCCACTAACAGTCAGCCCCCCATTTGCCATGATACTTTCGGCCCCCAGCAACCACTCATCTACTCACTGTCTCTGTAGTTTTGCCTGTTCTGGGCATTTCATATAAACGGGATCATATAATGCATGGCCTTGTGCGTGTGGCTTCTTCCTCTCAGCATAATGTTTATGAGATTCATCCACCTTGTACCATGTGTCAATGCTCCATTCCTTTATATGGCTGGGTGATACTCCATTGTAGGAATAACATTCCATTCCAGTAAGATTCCATTATACCCAAAACAGATCACATTTTGTTTATCCATTCATCTGTTGATGGACTTTTGACTTGTCTCCACCTTTTAGGTATTGTAATGCTGCTATGAATATTTAGGTACGAATTCTTGTGTGGATGTAGGTTTTCAGATATCTTGGGTTTTCACCTAGGAGTGGAGTTGCTGAGTCCAATTACTCTATGTTTAACCTTTTGAATACCCTCTTGGATACTCTTACTCTTTTAAATGGAATCTTTAGCCCATTTATATCTAATGTAATTAGCAATCTATTTGGATCTAAACCTACTGACTCACTCAGGGCTGTTTGTCCCATGTGCTCCACATGTCTTTTGCTCTCTCACTTCTTGTCTTCCATCACATTATTTTTTTCATGTTTCTATTGTCTCCCTCTATTGGCTTAAAAGGTATTTGGAACCCCTCCCCATTTTTCTGGTTGTTTCCTTAGATACTAAAGTGTTGTTGGCAGGGCACAGGCGTTCATGGATTGTTCCTTACCACATGGGCCTCTCCACAGGGCGGCCTGAATATCTTCATGACATGACAGTCAGCATTCCCCACAGTGAGGGATGCAAGGGAGAGAGTGTGCTCCAGACAGAAGCTGCAGCGTATTTTATAACCCAGTCTCAGAAGTGACACCCCATCTCTATATGGGTCACACAGACCTGCCCTGTATGGGATGGGGACTACACAGGGTGTGAACACCAGGAGGGGATACCAGCGTCTGTCTGGAAGATGCATCACAGTGTCTCTTACTTTCTCCTGTACATTTTCTACCCTTTTGACTCTCCATGCTTTATTCTAAATTATTTCTTTTTTGGGGAGTTGTCTTTTATGTACCTGTACCAGATTATTTTCTATTGTGTGCCAACTATTGCATTTGCAGAATTGTTTGTAGAAAACATTTGAGGCCTAGGATGATATCATCTTCCACCAGAGAAGACTTACATTTGCTTCTGCAAGGTGCATGGGAGCACTGGTGGCTTCGGGTCATTTCAGTCCCATTTTAGGGACTGCTACGGGTCCCAGCTGTTTTGCAGTCCTTGGATGAGCTTGTCTAGGTATAGGTCATCCCTCACCTGGGGTGCAGTCCTTCAGGGTCCCAACTCAAAGAAAGGGTACACCAGGGGGTTGCCTGGGATCCCAGTGCCTGTTACTTCAGCGTCAAGAGCAATACTCAGCTCTCAGCCACACAGGCTCAACTGGTCCCCTCCTGGGCCTCTGTCCTCTTGCCTCTGGCTCATAAGTCTTCACCTTTTAGGTATTGTAATGCTGCTATGAATATTTAGGTACGAATTCTTGTGTGGATGTAGGTTTTCAGATATCCCAGGGGTCCCTGTCAGCTTTCTGGAGCCTCCAAACACATGTTTTTAAATTTGGTCCTTTTTTCTAATTCTTATCACCAGAAAGGGGGTCAGAGTTACATAGTTTGCCATTACCAGAGCTTTGTGCATAATTTTTAAAGTAATACAAAAAGTTAAAATTGATAGTAAATGTTCCATAGCCACGAGAGGCCTAATACTGGCTATGATTGTTCCACAAGCTATGTATACCAAAAGATGATTCAGAGTGGTAATTAAGAGCATGGATTCTGGAACTAGCCTGTGTAGGTTCTTCTGTTTTCTCTCTGAATGTTATTTTGGTCATGGACATTGAAGCTGGTTTGATAAAATTCTCGGCAATACTATGGTTCGTGCTATGAGAAGTACAACTTTGATTACGATGCTCTGGTTCACCCTCTCCATTGAGTGGACCATGCGCTGGTCCCCAGTTACTACACTTACAGCACTGCGTGGCAATGGCTCATCCACGTGATCCTGAGCTCCTTGCAAGTGCGAATCAGACTCCTGGGCCAAGGGGATTGTTGGCACAGAGTAGGCGTTCATCGAATAGTTTCACCGAATGGGAGACCCCAAGAAGAAAGCCAGGTTTGAGGGGTGTATCGCACATTGGAGTTCAGAATGCAGACATCTGAGTAAGGCTGTCTAGAAGGCATGGGTGTGCAGTTCTGGAGTCCAGGACTGGGGCTGAGCTGGGGAAATGGCTGCACGGGGGACATCAGCAAACAGATAATGCAAGTCAAAACAGCAAATGAGATCAGGTGGGGACAAGAAAGGCAGGATGGCTCTGTAGCGTGAGGAACACCACAGTCTAACAGACCGCAAGACCTACCAGCAGCGTCTGAGAGAGAAGTGCCTGGGACAGAGATGAGCCAATGAAGAACAAAGGGGGCCCAGGGTTTGGAGGAGGGAAAGGTCGGCGTCATGCGATGTGGGGGAGAAGGCAGGGAAGGCGAGGCCGAATGTCAGGAATAGCCTTGACCAGGGTGAGCGCCGTGGGAGGGGGGCCAGGACCACAGAGCCCAGGCTGTTTGGGAGAAGCGCCCATGGGCATCCTGGGCGCTTGGGCAGCGGTAGATGTGTGCAGTCACTCCCCCAGGAAGCCCGGTGGAGGGGGAGGAAGAGGCTGGGGTGTGTAGGGGCAGCTGGTGGCTCTGGGGATCCACAGAGTTTCAGGCACCTGTGGGACATTCGAGAGGTGATGTGAGTAATTGGCTTGACCTGCGACCTGGAGCTCGGAGAGGAGGTCTAGGACGGAGGCGTGGATCTGGGAGTTGCAGAGAAGCCTGACACATGGGAGTTTCAAAGACCACGTCCATGCCATCCCTTTCCCAAAGCCTGTGTAACACCGCCAGGCGTACTGAAGTGCCTCTCTCCCCAACACCCCATCCCCAGGGTGGTGCCTACCTGCCCCAGGTGAGAACTGATGCTGAGGCCCTTGACAAGGGCATCCCTACAGGTGATGGGCTTTTCCCCTGTCAGCATTTTGAAAATGGAAGTTTTCCCAGCTCCACTGAGGCCAAGGAGGCCAAAGCACTCCTTTGCTTGGACGGTGAAGGATATCTTGTTCACGGCCAGTGGCGGCACCTTCTTGGCATTGACCTGAGACACCCAAGATGGAAGGTGCAGTGAGGGGCCGCAGGCAGCAGGTGGTGCTGCTCTGGGGGCGGGTCTGAGCTGCCCTCAGGGCCAGAGTGCCAGGTACCCAGGCTGGGGTCTGCCCCCTCCTCTGGCTGCGGCTCCTAGAGGCCTCAGTGATGTTTGCGTTGCTCCTTCTTCCCTGGAAACTGAGGAGCTGGTTCTCTAGGACAACCCCTTCTGGCCTTGAAGCAAACAAAACCCTTCGCGTGCAAAGTTGTTTTTTTTTTTTTTTAACCTCCAGTAACTACAGGGAAACAGAATAAAACTAACAGACTTGGGGAGTTCCTGGATGTTTGAAGGGTCTCAAAATTCTGGCCAGGCTCTCAGGGAGACTAACCAGGCTTGGAACCAGCTTTCGGAGCCTCTTCCCCACTTCGGCTCCTGTACAAGCTGTTTTCTAGATCCAGGAGAGATTCACAGTCAGCCTGGCCTGGGAGGCCTTGGCTCTTGCCCCTCCCATCCCGGGCCCTCCTGCAGGGGAAGGCTGAGGCACTGACTCCCCTCTTTGGGCACACAAACAAACTCCCAGGGGACTCACTTGGGAACCTCCCTCCCACTGACTCCACTTGAGTCCTTTGCCAGTACTCAGAGCCAGCAGAGGGCCCACAGGAATAACGGCCACTGCTTTTAAGCCACATTTGGCCTTACCTTTGACACTTCTTTAACAACCAGTGGGTTTTTCTTACACAGGATTTCCAAACAAGTCTCCATCATTTTCTCCTCCTCTTCTACATCTTGGTCGTCCGGCGATGACCCTGTGCTCTGCGAGGCCACCTGCTTTCCTGAGCCCAGGATGGAAGGTGCCCTGCTGTAGCCACTGTGGAGGGGCCCACGCACCGCCCTCCAAGCTGGGAAGACCTGGAAGCTGCCCCACCCACCTCGGTTCCCACACACACTCCACGCCTCTCAGAGCAACAGCAGGTGTTCAAGACTGACCGTGAGTGGCCCCCACAGCATGGTGGTCACACAGACTTCATGTGGCATCAGCTTTTGAAGAAAATTAAAAGACATGAAGCCTGGGGACATCAAGGTAAAATAAACTGCATTTTCTATAGAGCTTCCTTGGCCTATTCAGGCCAAGAGCTGACAGAACAGACCTTTCTCCTCTCAGGCTCCCAGATGACTGTGGGGAAGAGGTGCTCCCGAAAGCTGGCTGGCTTAGGAAACCCAGGGCCTTGCTCTACTCCACTGACCTTGGTCAGCACTCTCCCCATGGCGTCCCCAGGGGTCCCAGGCACAGCCCATCCCCTCTCTTCCTGGAGGGTCCATGAGATACCTCCAGGCTCTGTCGGCCAGCCCCCCGATCTGTCCTTAGAGAGTTACACTCCGACACACTCATCAACTTCTTCCTGTAGAAGCCAGAAAACCTGGCTTTCAGTTCCCACAAGACATTGGTCTCAATGAGCAAGAGCAAGATGCGGTGCACAGGCCCTGAGAGGTGCCTCCCCATCCCTGGAGATGTCCAGGCGGGGATGTTCTCCCGAACCGTATGTCCCTCTGCTGAAATGAGATAGACATGCTGTCAAACTTCAAGTGATTTTCCAAGCTTTTAGATACAGTAAGTGAACTCCATTACAATAACAAATGCTATTATTAAATTAATAAATACTGTCATCACTGCTATTACTACACCCCAGGAGATGGTAGACATTAGTAATATTTTGTGCTCATTGCTGTGACCAGGTTCTGTAAAAATAGTGCAGTAGAGAGGGGACCTCTCCTAAACCCTGTGGCAGCTATTCAAAATGCAAGGTACTTATGTCTGGTTCTATCCATCATTCATCGCCCTGCAACTTCACCTCGCCACTCCTGTAAAAACACTCAGGAGCCTCCAGTCTCCTTTTTCTAATCTGATCTCCCTTAATCTCTGCTTTAAATACATGTGTTTTAAAATTAAACAATAAATACACAATCATTGGAAAAAAGGACACAAATGGGGTACAAAGTAACAGTGGCTCCCCACCCCCCAAAACTGTTTGTGTTGTCACAGTTTTGTGTATAATCCTTTCATACTTTCTAGAGATAATCTTTTAAAATACAAGTGGGATGATGCTATGCATGATATTCTCCAGCTCACTTGCTTCATTTAATAATTCTTAATGACATTGACCATATCATGACATACAGATGAAAATAATAAAGCTCTCTGGCAGAGGTAAATATAGGGCCAATTGTGAAAGCCAGTATTGTGACTTTGGTTTGTAACTCCACTTTTTGTTTCTGGCATGATTTAGGAAACTACTGCGTGAAAAGCCAATTATTAGTCTATGTTTCTGGATACACAATATATAAACTGTGTACTGTTATATAATATGTACTGTGACATCGTAACTGAAAAGGAATGGGGAGGGGGTGGTGCATAGGAGGGGAGTTTTTATATGTTATTGAAGTGAAGCTGGTATAAATTCAAATTAGAATGTTTTAATTTTAGGATGTTAAATGTAATCCCCATAGCAACCACACGAAAACAGCTGTAGAATAGCCACAAAAGGGGGTGGGAAAGGGATTAAAGGTTTCATACGAGGTGCCTGGAGTAGTCAACTCCACAGAGCAGAAAGTGGCGGCAGGAGGGGGCAGGGGAGCAAGTGTTTGAGGGGGACAGAGTGTCAGTTTCACAAGATGAGGAAAGCTCTGGAGAAGGATGGTGGGGGTGCTGCCCAACAGTGTGAATGTGCTTAAGGCCACTGGACTGTCCACTTAAAAATGCTTAAAATGGTAAACTTTGTATATCTCACAGTGAGTCACAAATTACTGTAAAAGAAATCTTGGAGATGTGGGCAAACTGGAATCCTCATACAATGCTGGTAAAATGTAAAATGGTGCGGCCACAGTGGAAAACAGTTTGGCGGGTCCTCACCAAGCTAAGTACTCAGCTACTGTATGACTCAGCAGTTCCACTCCTAGGCACACAAACACATCCACACAAAAACCTGTACACGAATGTTCATAGCAGCATTATTCATAATAGGCAAAATGTGGAAACAACCCATAGGGTTCATCAACTGATGGATGAGTGGATACACAAAATGAGGTCTCTCCACAATGGGATATTATTCAGCTATAAAAAGGAATGAGGATCTGATGTGCACTACAACCTGGGTGAACCTGGGACACAGCAGTCTAAGTGAAGGAAGCACACACCAGGGGCCACGACGTACTATAGGATTCCACTTACGTGAAATGTTCAGAAGAGGCACATCCACGGAGACAGGGTGCAGATGAGTGGCAGCTAGGGGCTGGGGGAGGGGCCTGAGCAGTGACTGTCATGGGCGGAGGGGGATGAAAATGCTCTGGAACTGGATAAGGGGTGACTGCTGCACAACCTTGTCAATGTACCAAAACCCATGGAATTGTATGTGGATTATATCTCAACAAAACGTAACAAACAAATTCCATTTGCAATGCTCACAAATTTGATCACACTCAGTCTGGTTCAGGTTCTTGGTGTTGCAGAATTTGTGTAGTTCATAGTTGTAGTATAAGTTGGAGAAAGCCATTCCCAGGTAGTGGCCAGGAAGCAGCAGGAATGTGTGGTCCACATACTCTGAGATGGTTGCGTAGCCCAGATCTGTGAGGGGAATAGAAGGGAAGGACAGGGCACAGCCCAAGCACCTGCCAGAGCTGCTGTGCCTGTGGAACCTCTGTGCAGGTCCACTGCCTGCGTGGCTCACTGTGCCGTCGCCCCCGGGCTGGAGCCCGCAGTCCGGCTCTCCCTGCCTGCCTCTGAGGCCATTCACCCCCCCCAGGCCATCGGTGCTTTTCTTCTAAGCGGCCTTGTGAACCTGCCACTTTACTCCTTCCGCAGCCGTTCATGCAGATGAGCCGGAAGGGGCTCCGTGGTGGCGTACAGAATATCATGAGCGGTGCTGCTGCTTCATATAAAACCTGAGAGACATGCAACATCTCGTGTCCACATCTTCCTTTTTAGCCCTTCCAAGCTAGCTCACAGCTCTGTGGTCTGGGCGGGCAGGGATGTTTGTCTGAGGGTTTTTTCCACCCCTGGATCCCCAGACACCAGAGCGGGCCAGCATGCGGTGGTCGCTGGCATGTGCACGGCGGGCAAGCGAGTGTGCAAAGGAGCACACGCAAGCTTCACAGGGCTGCAGCACTTACGACCAGCCCACCTGGAGGGAGGACGGATGCTTTGTGTACTGGCAGCATCCATCTCCTTTCCCTCTGCTTCCTGAGGATAACAGATGCTGCGATTTTACATACAACTACAATGAGATTTTTATTTCCCAAAAAACATTTTCCACTGGGAAAAGAAGACATCTACATATTTCCTCAGGTTAAAGCACCTCTGCTTTAGTGACACAAACTGTCATATGTGTAGTGACACAATGAAGTCAAACGCAATCCTAAACCAAAGGGAGAGCCCTAGGTACCGGCTTTCCTCTGGGATCTGCAGGGCACACGGGAGAAAATTAATTTCTGTGGTTTAAGCCATCCTGTCTACAGTATCTGTTCTCACAGCCTGAGCAGACTAAAACATAATTCTCTACCTCGGAGTTATTATCTACATCCTGGAAGCCTTTTCATGTTTTCTACCTGTGATCTTATCTCTTGTTTCTTTGTCTCTGTTCTTTTTGTCATGTTTTCTCACATTTATATTAAGTGGAGAACAGGAGGTACAGAATATTCGCTACTGTTTAAATAAAAGGAGGGAATAAGTGTATATACTTGCAAGAAAAAGAACAATGGAGGGAAAGATCAGAAACTAGTAAACAGGTCTCCAAGGGGACGGGTGCAGGCACAGAAGGCTCTGTGTGCCTGCCTTCCTCCTGCTTTTCCATCATGCCAGCGTTCCCTGATGATGCCCACCAGAAGCACATCTGACCACAGTGAGTGGACCCTGCGGGCTGGTGCAGAACACAAACCTCAAAGGTGCATCCCCGGCAGGGTGGGAAGCTGGGGTGTTCATATGCCAACTCCCATCAATTCCTGTTTCGCCCTGAGTACTGGCCCCCCAACACACACACACACACACTTCTGTCTTGCCATCTGTCCAGATGGCACAGCCCTCACTGAAAGACAGACAGTGCAGCTGGAAGTCTAGTATTTGCTATAATGATGAGGTTGGGGGGATAAGGGCAGGGCCCTGTAACATCTGTTACAACTATGCAAAAACTTAATAAATCAAAACATAGGCACCAGTGTTGAGGTAACACGATGCTTCAAATCTCAAATGAGTCAGAGAGAAATTAAGTTCTCATCCTGAGATGAAACTAGAGACCCTAGAAATTGTGAGGCCTAACCCCACATCACAGATGCAGACAGTGAGATGTAAGGCAAAGAGTGAGGACAGAGGCAAAGGAGAGAGGTAAGACCACAGACAGAAAATAAAGATGCCCAAGATGCTGAAGATGCCTCTGGAGGAGAGAACGGTGTCCTATCTGTTCAGACGGCCATCACAAATACCACAGCCTGGGCTTCAACCATATCAAACAAATACCATAGCTCTGGGGCTGGCAGTCTGAGATCAGGCTGCCGGCAAGGCCGGGTTCCAGCAGGGCTCTCTTCCCAGCAAAGCACATGGCCGCCTGCTCCCGTATCCTCACTGGGTGGAGACAGCACCCTCTCTCTTTTTCTCTTCGTCTAGGGCCTCAGTCCCATCAGATCAGGGCCACACTCTTATGACCCCACTCAACATCATTACCTACAGACTCTACCTCAGACACTAGCACACTGGGGGCTAGGGCTTCAACACACAGATCTTAGGGGGAACACAATTCAGCCCACAGCAAAAGGCATAATTAGAACAGAAAAAAATGCGTAAATCTAGGTATATATTTAAATATGTGTTTGTATTACTAGAATATATGATTCAAACGAAGGAAGAGGCTGGAAAAAAAAAAGATCCACATGTTCCAATAAGAAACTAAGTAGAGCTATAAAAATAGAGACCATCCTGGTGCCTCACTGAACTTAAAGGACAAAGAAAGGCTCTTACAGGCCTCCAGACAGCACCCCACAGCACTGACCAGGGGAGACAGTCAGGCCCCTCTCCCGGTACATGCAACAGCAGGGGCACACCTCAGAGGCAGCGGGCCAAAGAGCGTAGCTCTGGGACGTTGTGAGCAGCCAAGTTAGCATGCATGCAGACATCAGTGGGCCATAAACACCCTTCTTGCAAAAAAAAATTGGGGATGAAATGCAGTCAGTGCTGAAATTATCCCCAAGAACTCAGAAATGGGGCAGCTTTTATAAGAAAGCACTTGCAGTGAGCACGGTACCTAACAGGCATTTTGGACCTAACGTGCTCACAAAGGCACCCTGGTTCTCCTCACCTGACCTTCTCTGCTAGTTCAGCAAATGCCAAGTCTATGCCAGTTGCTTAAGCCAAAAATCTAGGTTTGAACCTTGGTCATGTCTTTCCCTCTCCTATGATATCAAATCCGTTTGGAAGTCTGAAGCTTCTTTCCCTGGAAGGTAACCTGAAGCTGTCCACTTCTTTCCTTATCTCTGCTACCAGCCCTGTCCAAGTCATGAAGTTTAATTGATATACCAGGCAGAATTTTTCAGTTTCCAGTAATACAAATCCAACTCAATCTACCGTAAGCCCCCCAAAAGGTTTCTTGCTCATAGAACTGGAAGTCCAAAGTAGAATAGGCTGCAGGACACAGTTGGCTCCAAGTGTTCAGATAATGTAATCAGGGTTTCTCCCTCTCCTACTTTCCCTAGTATATCCTCTTGGCAGGCTGTCTCCAAATACATGGGGGCTGAAAAGACCTCCACGGGCTCTAGGCTTATATCCAAAAATCCCAGAGATAAAGAGTGCCTCCTTCCTGGAAAACTCCCAAGAGGACTGTGATTGGCTTGGCTTGGGCCCCAGCAGGTGGGAGGAGGGCAGGGAAAAATGGGGGCAGAAGGGCCAACTGGCCCTGAACCATATGGAAGGGTTACCCCTCTGCCTCACACACACACATACGCACAAGTTCTCTATTGCGAGCAGAAAGGGGGACAGAAAACACACCTCCTTTGCTGCCCAGAAAAAAGAAACCCTTCCGATATGTGCAATTTCAAAACTTCCCTGCCTAATACAACAGACCATCTCTGTGTCGCAGAAAACACACTTGCTCCCTCTCCAAAAGAAGATCTCCTGGCTTGGTGTGGTCCCTGCATCCAGGGCCCCGGCCAGGTGGGCTGAGTGACACGCATTCCTCTGGTCCCGGTCCACACATGACTCCCAGGCTCTGGCACTTTGGGCTAAAAACAGACTGTGACCATCCAAGTCAGCTGGGCACTGAAGAGGGAAAACAGGATGCATCCGCCATCCTTTAGGACCCGTCTGCTGGAGGGGGTGGGAGGCAGCTCCCCTCTGAGCCACGGTGAGCAGCCCACTTCCTGGTGGTGTGGTTTTCAGAAACATCTGAGGGTTACCTTAGGGGTTGAGCAATCATAGGACTTTGCTTATTAGACAGGTATCCATGGAAACAGTTGTTAGCCATAAAGAAAATGCCAAATTCTAAAAACCTGAATAATATTGACCATATTCTTAGATCAAACTGCACTAAGAGTAAAACATTCAATAAAATAAAAGCAGGGGGGAAAAAAAACTCTGAAAATCAAAAACTCTCTCCTAAACTGAAAAATACTATGTAAAGGGAATGAGAAGACAGGCTACAGACTAGCAAAAAGCATTTGCAAAAGATACGTCTGATAATGAACTGTCATGCAAAACACACAAAGAACTCACAAGTAAACAATAAGAAAATGAACAACTCCATTAAAACAATAGGCAAAAGACCTGACCCAAGAAGCTGACAGGCACATGGAATAATACTCAGTGTCACTCATCATCAGCCTGATGCAAATCATAACCCTGAGACACCACCACACGCCTGTTAGAACAGCCAGAATCCAGAAAGCAGCCAACACCGAATGCTGGAGAGGATGTGGAGCAGCAGCTCTCGCTCACTGCTGGGGGGTCACAGCGTGGAACAGCCACTCTGGAAGCCAGTCTGGCAGTTCCTTACAAAAGTAAACATACTCCAACCGTATGGCCCAGCAATTGTGCTCTTTGGGGTTTACCCGAACGAGTGAAAACTTCGGTCCACACGAAGTCCGCACATGGGTACTCATAGCACCTTTATTCATAATTGTCCTAACTTGGAAGCAACCGAGATGTCCCTCAGTGGATGGGTGGAAAAATGAACTGAAGACAGTGCAGTAGTATTCTGTGCTGAAAAGAAATGCGGTATCAGGCCATGAAAAGACATGGAGGAACTTTATTGCTATGTGACAGAAGCCAATGTGAAAAGACTGCATGTTGAATGATTTCAACTCCGTGACACTCTGGAAAAGGCAAAACCATGGAGAGAGTAAAAGGCCCAGTGGTGGACAGAAGTAGGGGGAGAGAGGGATGAACAAGGTGGAGCACAGGAGACTTTTAGGGCTGTAAGACTACTGTGTGTGGAACTGTAATGATGGACACACGTTATGACACATGCCCACAGAATTTGCATCACCAAGAGTGAACTCTGTTGTGAACCACAGACTTCAGGGGACAATGTGTTGGCATGGGTTCACTGGTTCTAGCAAGCACACCACCCTGGTGTGGGGTGTTGGCAGTGGGGAGGCTGTGTGTATCAGGGGCAGAGGTGTATAGAAATCTCTGTACCTTTCTCTTAATTTTGCTGTGAACCTAAATCTACTCTAAAAAAACAAAGATGATTTAAGAAACTGTATTGCCAAAGCCATAACAACAGGAAAATTCATAATCCTAAACCCCTTCACTATTAAATTAGAAAAAAATAACCACCTAAATTAAAAATCAGTTAATTAGGCTCCAGGAACTACCTCTGGGCAGTAGCACAGTGGAAAGAGCTTCCTGTAGGTCATGAGCATCTTGCTTTCCCACTGGGAGGGCTGCTGAATAAGAAGGTTTGGTTCAACAGCTTCACTGCTGATGAGAGGAAAGAAAGGGGGGGGCTTCCCAAGCAAAAGCTGGGCGGGATCACATGGAGCCACATGCGCCCCCAGGGGTCAAGAATAAAAAAGGAAAAGTCAGTACTGAGCCAGGCACAGGGGTTACCGCACTTTGTGTAACTCTGATAAACTTGTAGGCTGATTCTCCAGGAAAACAGAAATTACCAACTTAATATAGGAAGAGATGTCTCAAAACCTGAAGAGTTCTTCAGATAAACTGGAGAAATTGAGAGGGTCGCCAGAGTCCTCCAAGCAGCGCGTGTGGCCACGGCTCAAACGGGGGCACTGTCCTCAGCAACGAGAAACACATCATTCGGATGCTATTTAAACTGATAGGGAAGCAAAGATAGAAAACTTCGATTTTTAAAAACCAGGTTAGCATGACAGCAATACCGAAATGACAGTGATAAAATTTAACAGAAACAAACAAAAACTAAAGCCCATTCTCGCTGAGGAGAAGATGACATAAGAACCTTGATAACACGCAGAATCCAGAGGTGCACGGTAGGAACACTATGCCATGAGCAAGGGGAAATAAGGGACCAATTCACTATGTTCACTGTTATGACATCTATTAGTATGACTCACCATATTGACTGGTCAGAGAATTAAAAGCATATTATTATGTCAATAAGTTACAAAAAGACATTTAAGAAAATTCACCATCAATTCCTGGATCTTTTTTTTTTTAACCTAAGAAAAAGACTTGTTTAGAACATATGAAAAAATACATTTCTCAAATGAAAAGCAAAGATGCTCTCTGGTTAGTACTAGAAGTCGTAGTTAGAGCCAAGGCGAGCATGCCAGTTTCATGCCTGGGGCCATGGGCAAGGGGTGGGGTGCTCCCCAGCCTCAGGGAAGCTTCGGGGCCTTGTAGGGTGTGGGGGAGGGGGCGTCCTACAGACAGGGGGGCTGGGATCCCAGCTCCCCTCCCCACCAGTCCTGTCAGACTGAAGGGGGATTCCCCTCCCTCTCTGGGATCCAGATTCCTCCTCTGTGAGTAGGGGATGCTCATGATTTCCCTCATTTGTGGAGTATAGCAATGAAGCAAAACTGAAGGAACAAAACAGCAGCAGACTCACACACTCCAAGAAGGGACTGGTGGTTACCAAAGGCGGGGGGTGGGGGAGGGTGGGTGGGGAGGAAGGGAGGAGGGGATTCAGGAGTATTGAGATTGGCCCACATGGTGTGGGGGGATCATGGGGAAGACAGGGCAGCACAGAAAAGACCAATAGTGACTCTGTGGCATCTTACCACAGTGATGGATGGTGACTGCAATGGGGTATATGGGGGGACAAGATAACAGGGGGGAATGTAGTAACCACATTGTTTTTTCATGTAAAACCTTCGTAAGAGTGTATATCAATAATACCTTAATAAAAAAAAAAAAGAAATAGCCTCCCTGAGGGCAGTGTGAGCTGGATGTTGTCTCTGAGGTCCGTCGCTCCTGGGGATGGGTCTCATCCCTCTGCGGGTAGAATGCAGTCAGTGAAAGGACGGCCAGCCCACTGCTCTTTCTCCTCAAAGCTCTGCCCACATGCAGACTTCATGTGCCCCCCACCCACCTCCAGCCCTCAAACTGGACCTTTCTTCCCGCCACCTGTAGATTATGATCAGACACCAAAATCTATTGATTAGAAGCCCCGGGGTGTCTCTTCACAGGTTGAACACCACTGCACATGTAACCCCAGTAGATCCAAGGGCTGCAGGCCACCAGTCTAGCACTGTCCCATGTAATGAGACACAGCTGCCCCTCACATTCCAGAAAATTCCTTTTCAAAAGCCATTGAACTTGGTCTCTCAAAGCACCTCCAAGAGGTGCCTTCCATTGGGGGGCTTCCTCTGAACCCAATTTCTCCATGCTTCACACCTCAGAGCACCCACCTAAGCTCCCATATCCCCTAGTCCTCCTCCATGGTGCCCCTCAGCCGTCCAGCCCCAGGCCAGGCTGGTGTGAGGCCCATGGTGTCACGCCCATGGCTCCTGGCTGAGTGGCCTGACGTCTGTGACAAAAGGCTGGGGAGGCTGAGCAGAGGCACTTGGCTCTGATTCTCCCTATAACTCTCCCCCAGGGCCCTCAGGATGTGTTCACCCCCCCGGGAAGGGAGGGCTGGCCTGGAGGGGAGTTCCAGGATCAGCACAAACACCCCCATGGGGGGCTGCAGCTGGAGACAGTCTCCAGGCCTTATGCTGCAGGTGCAGCCCCAGACTGGGACTGGGGAAGCGGACGTGGCCCTCCTGACAGCCTCAGGTAACCAGGTGACACCCAGGCCACCCTCCTTCCCCTTGCCCTGCCCACAGCACCCTCAGAGCCCTCTGCCTGCATGGTGGTCCCAGGGATGACCTCAGGCTCCCCGGCCACATAGGGAGGTAAGTTTGGGCAGAAGGAGGGCAGATGGGCCTCTGGCAGGGCTGTGGCGCAGGTCAGACCTGTCTTCCTGCAGGGCCCACCAGCCTCGACCTGAGAGAGATAAACTGGGCCTAGAAACAAAGTATCAGGCCTGGGCCTGCTAGGTGGTCACTGGGGCCAGCGGTCTGTCCTGCCCCGGGTGTGTGCAGATGCCCCAAGTGCGCCAGGGCCTGGACTGCTGCTGCTGGGACACCAGGCTCCCATGGCTGCCTGGCCGCCCTGACTGTGGGCTGCAGGGCACCTGCCCCACCTGACATGTGCTGGGGAGGGGGCAGGGCCCTCTGGCATATTCTGGAAATGCTAAGCCAGAGCTACGGCACTCAGAGGTGAGGGCTTTTTCCCTAAGGTCACGTGGCCAAGGGGCTGAGACCCAGTCTGTGCTCCATTCGCCTGGCACCAGGCTGGGGCAACTGGCAAAAAGAGTGCCTTTTGTTAACTGGTCCACTCAGAGCAGTACCTTTAACTGGTGGGTGTCACCTTTTGGCAATACCTGGTCAGGCACAGGATGCTCTATTAGCTCCTGGTGGCCTTCTGCTACCATGGTTAGATGACAGAATGAATCAAGAGGCATAAACATAGGTAAAGGGGATCAATTTATAATTATTTGCTCATTACAAAATTGTATACACAGAACACTCAAAAAACAATGAAAAACAGTGAAAGGTAAAGTAATGTGGCTGGTTACAAAGTTAGTATTCAAAAAAAATCAATAGCTTTCCTATATACAAACCAACTGGAAAAACACATTTGAGGAGACGATCACTTTCACAGTAGCAACACCCGAAGAAAACGTTTAGGAATCAGTGCAATGAGATATATGCCTCTATGATCTACCTGTAGAAAACTGTAAAAATCTTATTAAGAGACGCAGGATAAGTCTTGAATAAATAGAGAAATATATCTTGTCCTTGCATACAAAGAGTCAATATTGTTAAGATGTTAATTCTCCTAAATACAAATTGTACATAACTCCAATGAAGATTTCAGTAAGATTTTTTAAAAAATGATTCTGAAATCCATATGGAGGATAAAAATGTGAGATTCGCCAAGAAAACTCTTAAAGAGACAGATAATGACCAGAGACTGTCCAAACATTAAAATATGTTGTTACATAACTTCATTAATTAAAACAATGTTATACTAGGATAGTAACAGCTCAGTAAAAAAGAAGAACATCTCTATACATACGACCAAGTATATATGAAGATTTAGTATGTGATAAAGATAGCATTTCAAATAAACAATTTGCTGTCTGACTCTTTACAGGAAAATTTTGCCAAACCTGGGCTAAAAGATCAACAGAACAGAAAAGAGTCTGGAAATAGACCTACTCAAATGTGGTCAATTTTTGACAAAGGTGCCATGCAATGGAAAAGGAATAGTCTTTTCGACAAACAGTGGTGGGACAATTAGAGTCCATGTGTGGGAGAAAAATCCCACTTTGATCTATACCTCAATCCATTATACAAAATTAATTCACAATAGAGCATAACCTAAACAAAACTTCAAACCATAAAACTTCCAGGAAAAAAACACAGGAGAGCATCTCAGTGATGTTGGTTTAAGCAGCAAAAGCGTAAGAGGAATATTGACACATTGGACCTTCTCAAAATTAAAACCTCTCTCTGCAAAAGACCATGAATAAAAAGGGCACAGATTGGGAGAAAGGATCTGCGAGTCATTTCCCTAACAGAGAACTTGTATCCACAGAACACAGAAAATGCTCAAGACAGTAAGAAAACAACCAAATTCTTAAAAATGGGCAGAGTTTGAAAACGCTACACCAGAAAGGATATGTGTATGGCAAATAAGCCCATGAAAAGATGTTCAACACCATCAGTCATTAAGGAAATGCAAATTTAAACCACAATAAAATGCTACCACATTGCTACAGTGGCCAAAAAAAAAAAAGTGCCAGAACATTTATAGAGCAACCAGAGCTCTTAGGTACCACCAGGGGCAATGCAAAATGGTAGAGCCACGTGGGAAAATATTTTGGCGGTTTCTTATAAGATAAACATACACTTCAGCCCAACAATTCCATTCCTAAGTTTTTACCCCAGAAAAATGAAACCTTTTTTATTTTCAAATGTAAAATTTTTATTTTTATGCAAGAACCTGTACAGAGATGATTACAGAAGGCTTCCATCGTAATCTCCCAAAGACTGGGAACTGGGCCCCTGCTAAGTGCCAAGCACTTTTCTATGTATTCCGTATGCTTTGATTCATCAAATCTTCTCAACAGTCCTGCGACGTGGATTGTACTGTATGATCCCTATTCACACAAGGAAACCAAGGCACAGAGAGGTTTAGAAAGACAGTGAGAGCTCAGATCCAAGTCAACGCTGTGTGGCCAGAGTCCATAGCCAGTTTTAACCACTACGATATAATGCCTCTCAATCACTGAATGAATGTGACAGCCCCTGGTCTAGAGTGAATCCCCTAATTACAGCATTATTCCTATGGAAACAATCAGAGAGGCCCTACTCTAAAATTCTGCATTGAACACCAGCAACCTGACACCGACGTACAAAAAAATACATATTTTGGCATATGGACAGACAGAAATTAAGAGCTGATGTACTGGTTTCACTTTAAAAATGCATATACTTATGTGTATATCCATGTATGGTAACCTACTGTTGCAATGACTAAGTTTTACTGCCTTTTGCAAAGCCCTAAGAATTGTTTATGAGTGTCACCATCCACTTTAACTTTTGCCATCAATTCTGAGAAATGTCTGGGCCACAGTAACCCCAAGGAGGCTACCACATAATTCCATGGCATACATCCATGGTATGTGAATGTGAGCACTTTACGTCCCAGAAAGCCTGAGCACCCTGGCTCTACTGTATGCCTCTGAACAAATTATGACCCTTATGTGGGCCTCTGCTTGGAGGGAGAAGACTTGATGAAGCATCAGGGTTTGGTTTGCTTCTTCAGTAGGGGGCCTTGAACAGAAACGTTATGAATTTTTCAGTGACAGTGGAGGGGCATCCAAAGGGTCCAGCCCCCTATGGCAGTCGTTTTGGATAGGGGTCCAGAGCTTGGAATCTTCGCACGCAAGGCTCTTCCTTTGCCCGTGTCCTTCACACTCTCCTGGGTGGTGGCTACAATAGCTGACAATGATTACAAAGGGCATAAGAACAAAAATCCGAAGCTGGTCTCTTTGCAATTGTCTGTCCTGATCAGCCTGGGCCTTCCCCTGCCCCCACCCTCTCCTTCCATCCTAGCACATTTCTGAGCCAGCCCAGCTGTGATCCTGTGTTCGGTTATGCAGAATGGAAATCAGGTTTAGAAATGGCTGGAAAAAACTGCAGGGTGTAACCAGTTTAAGTGGGAAATAGCAAGAATCAGTTCTTGAAAGAAAAACAGAGTGAGGAGGAGCAGGCGGCAGGGGCACAGAGCTCTCTGGCAGCCACTTTGGGTGGTGGTGTGGAGGCTGCAATCTGTGAGGTTTGGTAGGAAGGAGGTTTTTAAGATTTTTGCAGCCCATTCCTAACCCACCCTGCCCTGCCCTTGCGCTAGATTGGCCCTCTGTGTCTCACTAGAGAGAGCAGGCCAGGTAAATCCTCAGCTACGCTCAAATTACACTACCATCAATGTGGCATTTCTGTGCCAGGCATTGTGACAAGCCCTTCTACATTTTCACGTGACCCTACAAAATACCTTTGAGTTTATTATTATTATTATTGGTATTACCATTTTAATTTCAGGGCTGGGAAATGGAGGTTCAGAAAGGGAAATAGAACATGCCTACACTAGCTTAGGGGTCAGTGAAGCCAGATCTTCTGACTCTTTCATCCAACAAATATTGCCCAAGCGCCTCCCCTGTGCCAGGGCTCTTGGACCCCAGGATGTAGCCATGCACTGAAGTCCCTCTCCTAGGAGCCCACCTTCTGGGGAGAGAGACAGAAGAGCTAACACAGCAGGAGACCGCTTCAGGTAGAAAGGGGTCAGGAAGGAAACACTAGGGGTGCCGACCGCCCTCCCCACAGGAGTTTGGGGGGCAGAGAAGCACGCCTCCTGCTCGGGCCATTACTTCACCGTTTGTCGCCGTGACTCATTGGCGCTGGTGCTGTGAGCCCATAGGGGTGCGACCACCACCAACCCGGCAGCAGCTGCTGGCAGGTGCCCCTGGGGGCGGTGTCCTCAGAGCCGTGGGGCCACCGGCTGCGACTGTTGGTCTCGTGCCTCCCCGAGTGCCCCCGCCACGAGAGCCATGCCCTGGCCTTGGGAACCCTCTGTTCAAAGTGGCCACAACCTGACGCATGATCCCCTTACCCCAGGGGACCCCTGCCTGGCCAGATAGCCATCTGCACCAGGTGACCCTACCCCTGCTTTGGGACCCTTCTCATCCAAGGTGACCCCAACTCAGCATCACGACTATCTTGGCCCCAGATGACCCCAATCCAACCTTGCTACCTTGCTGCCGAAAGTGACCCCGACCTGACCTTGGACACCCCAACACCTCTCAAGCCCTCCCAGGTAACCCCAACCCTGTCAAAGGTTCAGAATAGCCAAGGTAAAAACCAATGAACCACCGAGGCAGTCCCTCTTGGAAACATACGGCTCAAACACCACCAAGGCCGTTGGCAACCGGGCGGCGCTCGGACCAGAACAGGAACGAGGCTTGGGGCGCGCTGTGCGCTGCTGCCTATTTCTCACCGTGATTGGTCAGAATATCTCAACCTTGGGAACCAGTTCAGGTTTTACTTACCATTTCCAGAGACACAAGCAAGAAATGATCCAGGTCAAGTTAGCCTTGCAAAGTAAGCTAAATGAAGCTTTCCCTGGATGACCAAACTGGTTCTACCTCCTCAGAGAATCTTCAAGGCTGGTCTGCATCTTTTCCTGATTTTAACAACCCTAACGGGAGACCCGTCTACCTGAGGACCCCCACCTGACCTCCCCTCCCTTCTGAACTGAGCCCGTGGCCATGGCCACACCCCAGCATGCAGGGCCTTCCTACCCACCCCACACACATTCTTCAGAAGGTTCCACACCCTCCGTCCGCCCTGCCAGGCACGCCTCGCGCTCCCTGAGCGCACGCGGACTGAGCACGACTCCTCCCCAGCCTCTCCTTCCCGCGTGGGCGCCCCCTGCCGGCGAGAAGCGGGCGCAGGAGCGAGGCACAGCGCAGGCGCGGGCGGGGCGGCCTGCAGGCACCTGCAGGGACGGCTCACTGCGCACGCGCATCCGGCCGGCGCGACCCCTGCAGGAGCCGAGCGTCTTCGTACCCTAGCAGCTGTCAGCGCCGCCGCCGCCGGTCGGTGAGTGCCTCCGGGCCCGCGCGCTCGCCGCTGCCTCCCTGCCCTTGCCCTCCACAGCCTCCTCCCCTCTCTGCCTGCCCGCAGGTCCGCCCCGCCCGCCTCGGGGCGTTGCCCTTAGGGCCGCCTGCAGAACCGCGCCCCGGGGCCGGGCCGCCGCGGCCCCTTGTACCCCAGCAGAGCCGGCGGGCGGCGACCTCAGCGAGGGCCGGCCGACGCCTGGCAGCGCCCCGCTGCTGGCTCGCCCGCGCAGGACGCCCTGGTGGGTGGGAGGTTTCCCCACCCGGCCCCGTTCCTGCCCTGCGGCCTCCAGGGCTCGGGGTCGTGGGCGCAGCCGTCCGTGGGAAGGGTGGGCTTGCGCGGCCCAGGGGGAGGGCGCGCCGGTGCCGGGGACTTCCTCGTGAATTCTAGTGAAAGTGGGCTTCGGCTCTTCCACGCCCTGCCCTGCAAGCCTCTTGAGGGCAGGGCGCCCCCTGCGCGAGGGCCTGGGCGGATTCTAGTGGGGCATATTCGGTGCCTGGAGGAGTGCCCGCTCCTCACCTCCCCGAGACCTTGGCTTTGCGCCTTATTTGTGCTTGTTGGCCCCTTCGCCTCCTGCACCGTGAGCCCCCCCGAAGCACCTGGATCTCGGGGGGCTTGCCTTCGCAGCGCACAGCCAGCGCCTGGCGCACGGCAGGCACTCAGGAGCGGGTGGCTGAGACCCTGCAGGGTGCTAGTGAAGGAGGCACGCCCTTTCCTCCTACTCTTCATTCAGCTCGGCAAGTCCGTGCTGCCGCTGTCAGCTTGAGGAGGTTCCAGGCTGTTCTCTTTCAGAGAATTCCCATCACGGGAAATGTGACCGAAAGGGAAAAGAGGAAAAAATGGACGCTCTGGGAACTCCCACCCCGCCCTTTTTTTAACCTCTTAGAGAATATTTTTTTTAATGGCCCACTTTCTTATTGCATCTGACAGGATGATACCGTTCCCTCTCTAAGGGGACCCCACCATTCTGACGAGACAGAAGCTCCGGTTGTTTTTAAAAAGACTCTGGCCTCCCACAGTGCGTGTGCACGTGTGGACGGTCTCCTCAGGGAGGGCCCACCGGGAGGGCCAGGGAAGGCGCCCCAGGCGGCAGCTGCTTTGGCAGCCCTGCTTCTGCAGAGACAGGAGCCGCCTCTGCTGTGGCACCGGTGGAGGGGAGCGTTCTAGAACTCTGGAGGGAATGACTGGCCAGGCTCTGTACACGATTGGAAGATGAATTAGTTAACTGAATGTAGTTCCTGCTCTTAGGGACCTTAGGATGGAGCTAAAGAGGTGATTTATTCAGAACTAACCATGACGTAAGACGTAAGGAGATGAGTCCCAGAAAGCTGCTGTGCCTTTAGTCCCCTAGGAGAGTCCCTCGCCCCGACCGAAGCCCAGAGTCTCCAGGGCTGGGCCTCCGACATCGGTTTCTGTCCTAAGGTGTCCCCAGAAGATTCTGTTGTGCAGTGGCCAAAATGAAGAGCCCCTGAAGCAGGCTGCTCCACAGAGGGTCTCGGACAGGGCTGGGAGTTCAGAAGATGGAGAAAGGGCGGGGTTCGTATTCCAAGCAGACACCTGCAGACACCTGCATGAGGGTGGAGGGCAGGTCAGGGCCTACCCTGGGCAGTGCCCGTGCCCATGTGGCTTGGAGTCCTTTGCCGCATTGAAGAGGTTTGGAGCCCCTGGCAGGCAGGCGCCTTTGCAGCGGCTGAGTAGTGAGCTGACTGCCTTGCTTTTGCTGCAGAAGAGCCATGGTTCCCTCTCTCTGGGGAGTCTCAGTTGCCTTATTACCTCATTTCTTACGCCTAGAGAGGCAGCCCGCCTAGCAGGGTGGCACCAGAGGGACAAGGCTGCAGCGGGGTGAGGAAGCTGCTGGCCACACAGACTCTGTGGCTCTCTCCCCAGGAAGCCGCCTTTGCACCACCCTTTGGCTAAAGAATATGACCCTCAACCCCGGCCAGGAGCATCAGTGTAAACCCAGAGCCACGGGATCCTGAGGACAGCCACCCAGACCCCTGCCCAGAGTGGTGGTGGTGGTGGTGGTGGTGAGGGTGAGGCCAGCAAACTAGTTTACTACCTGGACCTCTAGGTGCAAATGATGAGAGCCTTGAGCCCAGCCTCATGGGCTTCTCACACAGTGACTGAGGCTTGTAGATTTGTTGCCAACTCCCCCATGCAAGGGCCACTCATATCAATAAGTTGTCACAAACTCTCCTGATGCACTGCTATGTGCACAAAAATTTGAGTACACACCCCTGTATAATTTATTTATTTGTGAAATATAGTCATGTCCTGAGTGTTAGGGGCATAGAAATTTACACAAACCATCCCTTTTAAAGGGATGAGAGGCGAGTGAACACAGTTAAATGTTTTCCGCATATTCATGGTCCAAGCCCTGTGGTACAAACCGCCTTTAAAAGAAAGCCACGTGATCAAGTCCATGTGCCCCGTGGAAACCCTTGGTGAAGCCGGAGGCCCAGCATTTGCGGGTCTGGTTCTGGGTCCTGCTTATTTCAGTTCCTGGTTCTTGTGGCATCCGCAGCAAAACGGTGCCCCTCATGAAGACGCTGTGAGTCTGGTACTTGTTTTCTGGACCCACTCACCAGTCATGTGAGGCTCTTGAGCTGTCGAGGAAGATGGAGATTCTGGTTCCCAAAGCTCACCGTGTGCAGGTAGATGGCTCTTTGGCAGCGGCCTTGGCAACACAATTGTGCAAACATCTCCAAACACACGTTTTCATAAATGCTCTGCTCTTGACACAGATTATGTTGAAAAGCCATAAGTCTCACACAGTGTCACCTTTTCCCTGAAGGGACAGATTTGAGTCCCTTGATTGAGGTTTAAAAGCAATAGAAATAAGCTAACTGAGCCCCTGCTGTGGTCATTTGTCATTGAAAATAAAGAAAAAGATCTCTGTATTTGGAACTTTTAATGAAAGAAAATGTGTATTTCCTGCTTAAGTTCCAAATTATAGGATAACCTGTGGCCTTCTTATCATTCACTCCCCAGATCATTACGGAGTATTGTTAAGCTTAGCTATTTCAGTCTTGTGCGGGGGGCTTTTTTGAACTGACCACAGCCGTGATATCCCCAAGCGTGAAAGCCCCAGCGGGTCTGCGAGGCCCCCGTCAGGGTGCCATGGCACTGACCCAGGCCAGGAAGGTGCCCGCATCCGTCCATGTGTTAAATATTAAGAAAGCCAACTCTTTTCACATTTTTAAAGAGAAATACTTAACGTGTAGAATTTCTCACCATTCTTTTACTCCAGCTCTCTCCACTGCAGACCACTGGGGGCTTCACTGGCGGGAATCACACTCTGTAAACAGCCCTACTATTTTCAGCCTATTTTTTACAGTGTTTATTGGTATTTGGACACTTCATCTGGAGAGTCCACTGAATTAGACATTTTCATTTATTTACTGTGCCCCCCGCCAAAAAAAAGAGATCATGTACTGGGTAAAAGATTAGGGAAAGCAAAATATGCTTGAACTGCACATGTGGACATGCCCCGCCTGCCTCTGCTCCCTCCATGTCACAGCCCCCAAGCCGCTTAGAACTACCTGCTATTCCCCTCATACTGTCTCACTTCTCTGTGATCTTGTAATGCCCTCCATACCCCAGTTGACAGGGACCTCGAGAGCAGGCACTCATGTCACCACCTCCAGGGAGCCTTCCCAGAGCTCTGTCATGTGCGTACCCACACACACACTCACACACACACTGAATTCCAGTCTTCTCCAGGATCTCGTGACACCTCATTTGGCTCCGCGTGCAGCAGTCACTGCATGCACAAGCATTCGCAGACTGTGCCCTCCTTGGATTAAGAATGTTGCGATTTTCATTTTCAAATCCCTGGTACCTGCCCATCACACAGTAAGCACTTGGCCGGTGTTTGCTGGGTGCATAAATTCTTTTTGTCTGTTGTATATCCTAAAAAAACCACAGATTCTGCCAGCAAAAGTTAACTGAGTGCCTAGCATGCCTTCCTCAGCATGTACACGTTGCAGACCTTTAACACCACCAACTGTGTGGACTCCCCATGTTGACAAGGAAAAGCTTTCCTAGCTGAGTTGGGCCCTTGCCCACCTAGGTCCTCCGGGCAAGTGCCATGTTGGGGCCAGCACCACCAACAAAGCCGTCTGTCTATCCCACACCCGTGGTAAAGAGGGCAGAGTCGTGCTTATCTGCTCTGAGTGACATCTGGGGCCTGCCGTTGGCTTTCCTGGGACCCGTGCTTTTCTCCTGGCCTGTGCAGACAGGCTTCCCTGGGAGCAGAGGCACCGAGCTCAGGACAGGAACAGGATGCAGAGGGGGCATGTGCTGCGCCGGGGGTCCAGTCCACTTCCGCTCACTGGTCTTGCAGCCTGCTCAGCAGTGGCCTCTTTGGGAGTGTTAATGCCTCTCTGTTCCACATATGCAGAAATAAGAACAACTTCTGTGTGGGCAATAGGAATTGAAAGACACAGTCAACTCATAATGAGAAGAACCACAAGTAAAGAAGCAGCGTCTGGACCCTTGGCAAGCACCAAGGACTCCTGGGCAATGGGTGCTGGTGAACTGGCACGACCTGTGGCTCTTAAACCAACCAAAGTTACTGGGAAAACCGTTTTTAGAGGAATCTAGGGTGCCATATCAAGAGAGTTCTCAGAAATTAGCAGCCCGCAGTATGCACTCACTCTGGGCCAATTCAGTTGCTCGCCTAAAGAGCAAACATTGAAATACTCAACAATTGTGTAACATTTAATATTTTAACAGCAAGCAAATAGCCTTTCAGTTGGGAAAAAGCTTTTCTTTGCCTTCCTGGCCCCGGCCCCAGAGGGTGAAGTGAGCCGTGTAGGGGAAGCTCTCAGATGCTCTTGTGGGCGGAGGTGGCTTAACGAGCAGCCCGGCTGAGTGTTTGCCTCAGAGGAGCCCGTGGGGCTAGTTCAGATGCCAGCCACTGCCACTTGCGGGGACCCTTGGTGCCAGAGCGTCAAGTGTTTTAAGGAACCTTAACTTCCTTTCCCTCGTGTACATTTGCTTTCGTAACCAGAAAGCTTCCCAGATCTTGTAATTCCAGGAATCTCCTTTAAATTCCTTTTTACTCAAATAGAACAGACATGAGTGTAGCATTTGTGGGACTTCAGAGGAAGCCTGGCATGCACAGAGCCGCAAGCTGGGCACTGTGGGACAGAAACAAATAAAACTCCTACCAAGGTGGGGCTCAAGGGGCATTTGTCCTCTTGATTTCTGTGTTACGTTCTGGGAGCAGTATTCACACATTTTTGAAGATACTTACTGTCTTTAGGATAGACAGGGATGAAGGGGTTAAAAACGTGGACTGCAGGTTCCGATGTGCCGCTGCAGCTTGTCCTGCTGTGTGATCCGGGCCATGCCTGATTTCTTGTCTATAAAAGGGCCATGATCCCAGAAGCTGGGCTGGATCCAGAGGCCCTGTGGGCATAAAGGTACCTTCGTGTATCATAAAGGCTTCTTCTATTTGATTGTTCCCGGAGAGCACAGCCAGCTACCTGTGCTCTCCGTCGTCATCTGAAACCCATGTTTCTTTGTCATCTGATCTGCTCTGTTTTAAGTTACATACTTGCCATCCCTTACACTCTTTGATTCTCCAACTTGGCGAGAGGCGTTTCGTGACATTAAGCACTAGCACCTCATTTTGTCCAAAGGTCGGAGAGTCATGCCAGCGAGCCCCGGGCCCCTCCCGATGTGCCACAGGGCATTGACCCTCCAGAACGCCAAGGCCAGCCCACCGCACTCAAGGGGCCTACCGGCCCCACCCCGGAGCCCTCTGCGCAGGGCCGCCCCCTTCAGGACAGTCCTCCACTAGCCCGGGAGGAGAGCGCAGCAGGAGCCGTTCCCAGCATCCAGGTCAGTTTCCCAGAGGCTGCTGTCCTGCCTCTGCCTGGTGGGAAGGTGACGGTCTCTCTCTCTGCCTCCCCACCCAACACTGGGCCTTAGGGGTAAGCGTGGGGATGTGGCCTTTCTTGGCCAGACTTTTCTAGAAAAGAAGTCATCTACTTCTTTTTACATTCTGTGTGACCTTTTTACATTGCCTTCTCAGTAGAGGCCAGCCAGGCTCCCATCAGCTCATTCCAGGGGAGTGACCTGCCCTGCCTGGAGGCACTGCTTTCCCCTCATAGCCTAAACCACTTCCCAAAACCATTAGGGAGCCACAGACCTTGATGATCTGTACCCTTAAATCACTGTCTGCAACTGATTCTAAGACAGTTTTTACTCCTTGTTAATTTTAAAAGAATTTGGGTAACTTAATGACTTGTCTCTTAATAGCGCTTCATACTACTTCAGCTGTAACTTCACATTTTAACTATGTGGTTAGTTAAAAGCTATCTTGTAAGTTAATTTTTAAGTAACTTGTAGCAGCTGTGTTCTCTACAAATATCTCTGCACTACATTTTGAGTAACATATAGGGATGGGCAGCCTCATTTTTTTTTAAAAAGCCTTATCTAATTTTAAAAAGAGTGTCAATGGAAATGATTTTCAACTGACTGACACCCCAACCACAACTGGCTGTTTTAAAAAACAAACAAGCTCCCACCCAGCAGGCCCTGGGTCTGGGATGCAGGCCTTGGGCAGTCGTGTTAACAGTGCCCCTCACAGACGGTTTACCCGCCTCTTGTCTGAGTGTTCACTCTGTGCTGGGTCAGCCTCAGTGGGAACGTGGGACCCAGAACTCTTCCCAGGAGTCACGGAAGCTGCTCCCCACCTGGGACCATGAGCTGCAAGGGGTGGACATGCGGACAGCGTGTGGATGGCGGCCAAGCTCTCTGGGGCCCTTGTCCACCATTCTCACTGCCTGCCTAGGTCCGCACCTGGCCTTCATGCCCACAGCTTCCAGAACGGGGTGCTTCCGTGTCTTGGGCTCACTCAGACCACCTCCTTCTCTAGTAGGTGAGCATCTGAAGAGCTCTAGGCTGTGTCTCTGCATCCCACACAGGAAATCTGATGAAATGGATTTCCCTAAATGGAGGGAGACCCTTAAAACCACTGCTTGTTTCTGCTGCCCCTTGTGTCCCATAGTCTCTAGCAGACTTTCCCAGTTACATTTGCCAGAAAATACCACATTCATATGTAACACCGGATAGGGTTTCTTTGGAGGGAAAAATAACCATTCTCACATGGAGGCATTAATAGACCAATGCTCATAGTTAAGGCAGGAAGAATGGGTCCTGAGGGTTCAGGGCCGGAGATCCACCCCCCTGGCCCATCCGTGCATGCTCCAGTTGGGTCCCATTCCTGGTGCACGAGGCCAGCAAGGGCCCCCAGGGGGGCAGAGGCCCCATCCAAGGCCTCTCCTCCTGGTTCCCACACAGCCTCCCCAAGTTTTAGAAACCCTCCCCCAACCAGGACACGTTCCTTTTACTAGTTTGGTGGGGGGTTGAGAGTAAAACCAGTTGGGGAGAGGAGTATTTGGCTGAGAAATAGCACATTACAGCAGCCACAGGGGTGTTGGAAGGGCATTTATCCAGCAAAGAGGACCCCTCTGCAGGGGGGCTTCTGTGACGCAGCACGGGGCTGGCGGCTCTGTCCAGGGCACTGTTTGAGTGCAGTGGGCCAGGTGAGGAGATGCGTGGGGCGCTGTGGCCGGTGCTAAGACCCTCCACCCACCAGCAGCGCCTGCTCTCCATGCACAGCGGCTTCGGTCGTGGCCAGGTCTCTTACCCCAGGAGGATGGCGGTGCTCGGGCAGCTGAAGCTCCTGCTTTGGAAGAACTATACCTTGCAGGTGGGTCTGGGAGGCGGGGCTGGGGGGCCATGGGGATCTCCGGGCGCCCACCCGCCTGCGGTTTCCATGTCTAGAAGCGGAAAGTCCTGGTAACGGTCTTGGAGCTCTTGCTGCCCTTGCTGTTCTCTGGGATCCTGATTTGGCTTCGCTTGAAGATCCAGTCGGAAAATGTGCCCAATGCCACCATCTACCCAGGCCAGTCCATCCAGGAGCTGCCACTCTTCTTCAGCTTCCCCCCTCCGGGTGCCACCTGGGAGCTCGCGTACATCCCATCCCACAGTGCTGCCGTGGAGTCCATCACGGAGGCGGCGAGGAGGATGCTGGTGACCCACATGAGAGGTGGGGAGTGCTGGGGGCCCGTCACGCTGGGGCCGGTTGCACTGGGGCCTGTCGCACTGCGGCCCGTCGCGCTGGGGGCCCAGCATGGCCTCTCATCGGCCGTGTCACCCGGACAAATGTCCATCATGTCTCGTTATAACGTGGGGACCTGAGTTGTGAGGCCCAAGTGACTGCTGTGGGTGACAGGTCAACAGCTCCTCTCCAGGAATCCCACCCGGCCACCCCCAGCAGAAACAGACATTCATGTCCCCCAACAAGGCTCGTTAGTTGTGAGGGCCAGGTGTGTTCAGAGCACATCGTGCTGAAAGCCTTTTCTGGGGTGTGGTTTTGGGAGGACAGCGCTAGACACAGCCATTGGGAAGCCAGCTGGGGACACTCCCAATAAATGGGCCAGTTGCCTTTTCCAGCTCTTTGCTTTTGGGACGAAAAGTAGCCGTTTTTCTCCACACTTGAGCCCCTGTGGCTCATTTAATTCAGAGTAGCAAATACTCAGGGCAAGCGTTGGCGCCTCCCCAGGTGACTGCAGTGAAACCCTTCATGTGAAACGGGGTCCGGGCAGAGGAGTCGATTCACAGGCTGTATGTTTTTTTAAATACACTGTTGGGGTTGTGTGGCTCTGCGAGAGGGGCTGCCTGGCTGTGGAACTGGCGCAGGTGGTCGCTGCTGGGAGGGGTCTTACCTGCACTGCAGCCTGCCCTCCGCCAGCTCTCACCACCCCTCACTCCCAGGCCCCCTAGGTGACAGGGTCTGCCACAAGGAAAGCCTAGGGAAGGTTTACCAAGCCCTAGAGAAACTTGTTAAGTTTGTAATCTTTTATTTGAAAATGACCTGAAATGTCCAGATTTTTCAAGTGGAATGGGCAGGTGGGTAACTCACAGCTCTGATGCCCCCTGCAGTTCATGGCTTTCCCTCCGAGAAGGACTTTGAGGACTACATAAAATACGATAACCGCTCCAACAACGTGCTGGCTGCCGTGGTGTTTGAGCACGCCTTCAACCACAGCAAGGACCCCCTGCCGCTGGCGGTGAGGACCCCATCTCCCAAGCCTTGCTTCCTCCCTCACGTGCTAACTCAGCCCCCCCGGAGCTCTGCCTGCCCGGTGTGAATCTCCAGCTCTCTCCTGGGTTCAGCGGCCATCTCAGTCCCCTCTGAGGGAGCCAGGTGACATGGAGCCCTCCCCACCGGCAGAGGCACCCTGTCTCCCTGGGCTCTCACACCCTCTGGTCTCAGGAAGTCCTAACCTCTCTAGGCCTCTTGGGATAGTCAGATAGGATAGACAGGAGAGCAGCAGGGACTTGGGGCTTAAATACGCTTTCAGTTACAAGTTTAAAACAGTTTTTGTTTGCCCGACCACATTAAGACTGGGAAACCATCAGGTCCCTGTGGCGTCATTTTGGTGGTCCTGCTGATGATCAGTGACGCCCCCCAGGGAGGGTTCATGGTGGTGGGTGGCAAGAGAGGGTGACAACACCCCCAAGGTACCCCTGTATGGGGTCTCTGGGCTCTGACATTCCAAGACCCCTTGGACATGGGTCGGGGGCTGGGAGAGTGGGGAGCCCCTGGCAGTGAGGGTCCCCCAGACTCTGGATCTACACAGATGTCTGCTGCTTGGTCTGGAGCCTTCAGAGTGGTTGATTTTGTTTCTGTAGGTAAAGTACCACTTACGGTTCAGTTACACACGAAGAAACTACATGTGGACCCAAACTGGTTCCTTTTTCCTGAAAGAGACAGAGGGATGGCACACCACTTCCCTTTTTCCACTTTTCCCAAACCCAGGACCAAGGGAACCCGCATCACCTGATGGTGGGGAGCCTGGTGAGAAGCCCCTTGTGTGGCCGGGTCACCTCCCTGGGGTGCCGTAGTCACATGGGACCCACCTTACATTTCTCTGCAGAAATGTGTTTTAGGAATGTGTGATCTTCTTTGTGGGAGAAGGAAGAAAAGATCCAGTAAAACTGGCTTCTGAAGGGCCAAAGTCATCTTTGAAAATGTTCCCCAGAAGACATGTGCTCTTGAAGGAACCGTTTATGGTTCAGTCTTTAAGAAGCTTCAGTTTGCCTGGAATCTTCTGGGCTGGTTTTACATTTCCCATCTCTCCCAGGCCACCTCTGGGTACAGTTTTACAGGCTCTGCGAGCTCTGGGGTCTTTGTATAATTGCCCATGGTTTGTGTTGGCAAAATGTTTGTACAAGTTGGATCTTGGCTTGTTGTACCCTATCAGTGTGCGTGTCGGTCTGCCCGTGTGACTTTGGCAGGCAATGGCATGTTTGTCTCCTCTGAAGCATGGTTGCATCTGGAACCGAGCTAGGGATAGCCAAGGAGGGGTGTCACTGGTGCCAGGCCCCTTCCCCAGCTCATGTCCCAGGGCAAGATTTTAAACCTGCAAGGGGAAGTAAGGTGAAGAGGCAGGGCGAGGTGTGTGAGGCCCCAGGGTGCTGCCCTGGACAGGTTTGAGAGAGCAGCACCTGTCATGTGTTCCCACGTGTATGTACCAGCTCACCTGCTAGAGTATCCTCTGCTCCCACACTCAGGGTACATCCGGGAAGGCTTCCTGGCCATGCAGCACGCTGTGGACAGGGCCATCATGCAGTACCATGCCAACGCTTCCACACACCAGCTGTTCGAGAAGCTCACCGTGATCGCCAAGAGGTTCCCTTACCCGCCTTTTATTTCGGACCCCTTCCTGGCTGCCATCCAGTACCAGCTTCCCTTGCTGCTTGTGCTGAGCTTCACGTACACGTCCCTCAGCATCATCCGGGCTGTTGTGCAGGAGAAAGAGAAAAAGCTGAAGGTAATCCTGTCTGTGTTGGGCTTTAAAACATTCTGGCGTGCGGGGTCTAGGCACAGTCCCCTGGGAACTGGTCCTGCAGTGTCGTCAGGTGGGGCGGCTCCCAGGCACCAGAGCTAGGAGAGCAGCGGACGTGAGGTGGACATCCCCCAGGGCTCTGGGCCACCTTGGGGCTTTGAAATCAGGCCTGCTCTCTCCAGATAAAAAACCCTGACAAAGCACTGTATTACATGCTGTATCTAAGGACCGAACAAGGGAAAGATGGCGTTTGGGATATACTGTGTTAAGTGAAATACTTGGTTGAAATTAATTTCACACGTTGCTTTTAACTTCTTTGATGTGGCTGCTATAAAATTCTAAATTAAGTTTATGGCTCATATTCTGTTCCCATTGGACAGAGCCACACTAGAGAGCAGGTCAGCCCTGAG
>JAVSCE010002881.1:0-84220 GCA_032199065.1 Smutsia gigantea
AGTACCTCAACATCATAAAGGCTATATATGACAAACCCACAGCTAACATCATACTTAACGGCGAGACGCTGAAAGCTTTTCATCTAAGATCTGGAACAAGACAAGGATGCCCACTCTCTCCACTGTTATTCAACATAGTACTGGAGGTCCTAGCCACAGCAATCAGACAAAACAAAGACATACAAGGCATCCAGATTGGTAAAGAGAAGTCAAATTGTCACTATTTGCAGATGACATGATACTGTACATAAAAAACCGTAAAGACTCCACTCCAAAACTACTAGAACTAATATCTGAATTCAGCAAAGTTGCAGGTTACAAAATTAACACACAGAAATCTGTTGCTTTCCTATACACTAACGATAAACTAACAGAAAGAGAAATCAGAAAAACAATTCCATTCACAACTGTATCAAAAAGAATAAAATACCTAGGAATAAACCTAACAAAGGAAGTGAAAGACCTGTACTCTGAAAACTACAAGACACTCCTAAGAGAAATTAAAGAGGACACTAACAAATGGAAATGCATCCCATGCTCTTGGCTAGGAAGAATAAATATTGTCAAAATGGCTATACTACCTAAAGCAATCTACAGATTCAATGCAATCCTATCAAACTACCAACAGCTTTCTTCAATGAACTGGAACAAATAATTCTAAAATTCATATGGAACCACAAAAGACCCCGAATAGCCAAAGCAATCCTGAGAAGGAGGAATGAAACAGGGGGAATTACACTCCCTGACTTCAAGCTCTACTACAAAGCCACAGTAATCAAGACAATTTGGTATTGGCACAAAAACAGACCCACAGACCAGTGGAACAGAATAGAAAATCAAACATTAACCCAAACATATACAGTCAATTAATATTTGATAAAGGAGCCTTGGATATACAATGGGGAGATGACAGCCTCTTCAGCAGCTGGTGTTGGAAAAACTGGGCAGCTACATGTAAGAGAATGAAACTGGACTACTGTCTAACCCCATACACAAAAGTAAACTCAAAATGGATCAAAGACCTGAATGTAAGTCATGAAACCATAAAACTCTTAGAAAAAAACATAGGCAAAAAGCTCTTGGACATAAACATGAGTGACTTCTTCATGAACATATCTCCCCGAGCAAAGGAAACAAAAGCAAAAATGAACAAGTGGGACTATATCAAGCTGAAAAGCTTCTGTACAGCAAAGGACACCATCAGTAGAACAAAAGACTTCCTACAGTATGGGAGAATATATTCATAAATGACGTATCCGATAAGGGGTTGACATCCAAAATATATAAAGAACTCATGCACCTTAACAAACAAAAAGCAAATAATCCATTTAAGAAATGGGCAGAGGACATGAATAGACCCTTCTCCAAAGAAGAAATTCAGATGGCCAACAGGCACATGAAAAGATGCTCCACATCACTAATCATCAGAGAAATGCAGATTAAAACCACAATGAGATATCACCTCACACCAGTGAGGATGGCCAACATCCAAAACACAAACAACAACAAATGTTGGCGAGGATGTGGAGAAAAGGGAACCCTCCTACACTGCTGGTGGGACTGCAAATTAGTTCAACCATTGTGGAAAGCAGTATGGAGGTTCCTCAAAAAACTCAAAATAGAAATACCATTTGACCCAGGAATTCCACTCCTAGGAATTTACCCTAAGAATGCAGCAGCCCAATTTGAAAAAGACAGATGCACCCCTATGTTTATTGCAGCACTATTTACAATAGCCAAGAAATGGAAGCAACCTAAGTGTCCATCAGTAGATGAATGGATAAAGAAGATGTGGTACATATACACAATGGAATATTATTCAGCCATAAGAAGAAAACAAATCCTACCATTTGCAACAACATGGATGGAGCTAGAGGGTATTATGCTCAGTGAAATAAGTCAAGCTGAAAAAGACAAGTACCAAATGATTTCACTCATATGTGGAGTATAAGAACTAAGGAAAAAAAAACTGAAGGAACAAAACAGCAGGAGACTCACAGAACCCAAGAACGGACTAATAGTTACCAAAGGGAAAGGAACTGGGGAAGATGGGTGGGAAGGGAGGGGCAAGGGGGAAGAAGGGACATTACGATTAGCAGATGTAATGTTTGGGGGGCACGGGGAGGGCTGTACAACCCAGAGAGGACAAGTAGTGACTCTACGGCATCTCACTACGCTGATGGACAGTGACTGCAATGGGGTTGGCGGGGGGGAACCTGATGAATGGGGTAGTGTAATCACCATAATATTACTCATTTAATTGTAGATTAATGATATCAAAATAAACTAAAAAAAAAACTTCCCAGGGGCAACTTATCAGTAGGTATCAACATCTTAAATCTACGTGTCCCATCTTTATCAACTTTCCAACAGGACGGTGTTTAGGGAACTGACAGTAATTCTAAAGATCCTCAAGGAGCTCTCCAAGAATAAAGACGGGAGTACAGCTGGAGAACTTCAGAAGAGAAGATCCCTCCAGATCCTAAGACAGTGAAGGTAGGAAGCTGCAGACTACACGTAGTAAAAAAGACAAATGTGTCAGGAGGTTAGCATGGAGAATTGATAAATAAATCCAGGCATTGGAAACCAGAATGGAAGGCAGGTAGAGATGACCACTTGACAGAGAAGTGTTGGGGAAGCTGTACGACTCTTCAGGGAAAAAATTAAGCTAGATCTTTATAGCACTTTTTAAAGCAAAATAAATTTCAGATAGGTCAAAGATTTATAAATAAATAATACAAATATAATAAATATTGAACAGTAAGTGGGTAAGTCCTTTTATGATTTTTTTTCTAAGCCATTCTGTAAAGGAAAACTATGATAAACAAGGTTGAAAGATAAATTTAAAACTGGGAGAAATATTTTAAGTTGAATGATGGATAAAAGGCTAAAATCCCTAGCATCTAAACTGATTTCAAAGTCATAAGAGAAGTTCAGTTACCACCCCCCAAAACTGGACAAAGAAAACAACGAGGTAGGAAAAATACAGTCAATAAATGTATGAAAATATGATCATATGATCATCCTTGCTTATAATAAGTGAATATTTCTAAAAAGCAAGGTGTTTTTTTTCCTGGAAAACTGGTAAGACAGTATGTATAAAACCATAAAATTAAGTATTGCTAGAAAATATTAGAGAGAAGGGAGGGAAGGAGGGAGAGAATGAATGCTTACTGATGGCAGGGCTCCTGATACATTTATACATCATGGGTGGGGATGAAAACTGGTTCCCAGACTCATGGCGTCCCTGCTTCCCCACTGGCTAAAAATGAAAATCACAATAGCTGCCTGCAAGTACCACCACTATTTGAAATATGGGATATTAAAATATGCTCTATATGCACAGTCAGCGCATTATCTCGTGCAATTCCCCCAGCAACCCTGTGAGAGAGATGTTCTGTCCCCACCTTCGCTTGGCAAATGATGACACTGGGCCTCAGAGAGGTTAAATAACCTGCTGAATGTCACTTGGCTAATAAGGGTTGGAACATGGGTTTACACCCAAGTCTTTTGATTGCATCCTGCATGATTCCCTTCCCCGGGTAGTAGCTGTTCTTTATAGGCACTCAGAAACACTGAGGTAAATAGAGATGAATGTCACAGTGTGTAGGTAGGGGTATCAACTGCTTTATCCTTCAACAAAGATTTGCTGAGGAGTTAGTGTGTGGCCAGCACTACGCAAGAGGCTTGAGACACAGTTGTGATCAAGACAGATAATGTTCTTGCCCATAGGGGGGGCTCTGCTTCAGTGGGGCAGATAGAAAAGAAGTATCAGCGGCATAGCTAACTGGGTGGATCAGAGAGGGCCCAATGGAGGAGGAGATAACTGGGCTCAGATATTCATAACGGGATGGAAGCAGTTGACAGCTGTGGGAAGAATGCAGCAGCAGCTCTCCAGAGAGGGAGAGGTGAAGTGCAGAGACACAGCACACTGGGGGAACAGAGAGAGCCCACAGGTCTGAGAGCAGTGAGAGATAAGGGTGTGGAGGCAGCTTCAGGCAGCCCTCGGGGCTTTGTGGGCCACTGGGGAGGGCCTCCTTCTTATCTTCAGGGCGCTGGGAAGTCTTTGAATTGAATTCAGCAAGGGAGAAATATGATCTGGAATTTGCTTCACAAAGACCCTCCAGCTTTGACTGGAGAAAGCACTGAGGAGGTGTGCCAGAGCTGGAGCAGGGAGACCGGCTGGGAGGCTCAGGAGGTCCTCCAGGTGAGAGACCACTGGCTGGAGGGGACTGTGCACCGATCTGGGCTACGTTCAGAAGTTGCAGCTGATAAGACCTGTCTTGTGTGTGGCTGGGCAGGGGAGAGTCAAGGATGATTGTGAGTCTGAGTGTTTGGGAGCTTGATTTCTAGACGGGAGGACTGAGGAGGTTTCAGAGCTCTGCTTCGGACACTAGATCCAAGGTGCTTGTGAGACAGTGGAGCAGAGGTGCCAGGTAGGCAGGGGAATATGCCAGTCTGGAGCTCATGAGAGGTCTGGCCTGGAGAGGGTGGCAAAGGTAAAAACAGTGAATAAGAAACTCTACCATATTTGGCTATCTGGTGGAAGAAGAGGAGGCAGCAAAGGGATTGATCAGGAACTTGCAGGGAGAGGGTACAGAACCCAAGAGAGAGGTGTTTCCGAAAGGAGAGAGCAGTCAGCATCACTTACTGATGTGGGGGTCCGACAGGAAGCAGAGGGGTGGGTGCTCATCTGCCTGAGCTTCCTGTCAGTTGCAGGTGTCATTGACAAAAGCAATTTGAGCTCCATGCTAGGAAGGGAGGCTGGAGGGGAGGGGAGTGAGGCAGTCTGAAGCGAGGAGGTCAGGCGATGAGTATAGGCAACTTGTTGGAGCTTAACGACTGCTGCCGTATAGTGAAAGCTCATCACGGGCCAGGCCATTCCCATGTGCTGTGCTGGGGCTTGCTGACTCAGTTCTTCAACAACCCTCTGTGACCCTCATTAATGGCAACCCCCTGTTATAGACGAGCAGCCTGGGGCACAGGGAGCTGAACCATGTTTTGCTGAGAAGGGTGGGAGGGTAGCTTAGATGTAGCTGAAGGCAAAGTAAAAGAGATATTATAAAAATTAGATTTTCTTTAAGGCAAACAGTGAATCTGCGTCGTCTTCCTACACTGATGGACAGTGACTGAATTGGGGTATGAGTGGGGACTTGATAATATGGGTGAATGCAGTCACCACATTGTTTTTTCATGTGAAACCTTCATAAGAGTGTATATCAATAATACCTTAAGAAAAAAATAATAGGCCAAAAAAAATTAGTTTTTCTTTAAACATCAGGTAGTTGAGACAGTTTGTATGCTCATGGGAGGATCCCTTAGTGAGGTGGCCTGAGAAAGCTCTCAGGGCAGGCCAGGTGAAGGACTGACCCTGAGCAAGGGCTTGCCTCGCTCCGGAAGGGTGGGACGGTAAGGGAGCCGTCGTCAGCTAGAGGAGCAGAGGCTAAAGGTGGTTTGAGGACAGAGGAGAAAGTGTGAATGAGGATATTTATGTTTACACATTGAGTTATCCACGCCACACGCCAAAGCAGAAGGTGAGCCAGGACCCCATGAGGTTCTCAACCAGGGAAGAGGAATATGGGGGGGGATGAAAACTGGTTCCCTGACTCATGGCGTCCCTGCTTCCCCACTGGCTAAAAATGAAAATCACAATAGCTGCCTGCAAGTACCACCACTTTTTGAAATACGGGATATTAAAAAAATGCTCTAAATGCACAGTCAGCGCTTTCCTGCATTGTCTATTGGTTGTACTATGACTGGGTGTGTTTGAGTCTGTTTATGGATGACATGGGGGTGCCCCTCTCTTCCCCCCCCTTTTCCTTCTATGTGCAGCAAACTCTCCACCTTCCCTCCAATCCCACCTCAAAGGCCACCCTTCCAAGAGGCCTGAACTGGTCTTCCCTAGTCCAAATCAATGAATTCCTTCCCGATGGATGCTCTGCAACCCTTTGCACACTCCTCCCGTATTAGTGGGAAGCTCCCTGAGGGCAGGACTCTATCCTCCTCGTCACCCGAGGCTCCTGGATTACCAGCACCTCAAACCCCCAGCAGGGGCTGACTGTAGGGCCTGATTCATGGGAGAGCTTCATAAATGACTGCAAGGTGAACTCAATCACATCCCAAACCAAGCTCAAAAAAAATCATGATATGGGAGTTCTGAGACAATTCCAGAATCCATCATTATCTTAAAAGTGCAAAAAGATAATGAAAATCTTTTCTGATGTCTATTAGCAACATTAGAGCACTAAAGGGACTTTTGATCTTTCTTTCTCCACTTTTTACATAAAATCTGGTTTTAAAAGCTTTAGAAATGTCTGTTCAGCATCTAGCAGACTGGTCAAAGAGGCTTCAGAGACTATTTTACATGCCTCACAAGCCCTGTTTCTAACCTGAAAACACAATTTGCTCGACTCAATATGGAAATTTGTCATCATTAGCATATATGAGGATCCTGATAATATCCTATGTTTTGCGTTTTAAAATATGTCTGATGCGTAAGAAACTTACATATAAGACTATTGACAGGGTTGCATTTTTAGTTCATGATCAAGTTGGCAGGGATGTGATTTTAGAAAGGCAACAACTTCTAGGCTCTCTCCTCATGCTGGTGGACCCTTTAGTGCATTCACTCTTCATTCAACAAGTGTTAACTAAGTCACCTCTGACGTGCCAGTCATTGCCTGTTAAAGAAGGAATGGAGTAAAGGCCTCTCAAGTGTCTGGCCTTGACATTACTGGCAATGAGGAGCCGTAGAAGGTCTGAAATAGAACAGAGGCCCAGTTGGCACTGTGGCACAGATAGGATTCTGCTATGGAATCAGGCTATGGTCCCTGTGCAAGCTGTTCCTTCAGCTTAAGTTTTGGCCAGCTGCACACAGAGATGAACTAGGTACCTGAAAGAAGACCTCAGTTTCTAAAAATACAACTCAATGGACACCAACAACTTTTGAAACTGGACTCTGAACAAAGCTGTCTGGGTTTGAATCCTAACCCCTATTTCCTGTGTGGCCTTGGACCACACAAAACTGTAACAGAACTGCTCTGTGCTTCAGTCTTCCCATCTGTATAATGGGCATGATACCACAGCTCATCTCATAAGAGTTCTGAAGATTAGAAGACTGAATACAGGTAAAGCCCTTGGAATCATGCCTGGCCCATAGTAAACACTCATTCTGGCTATACTAGGGTACTTCGTGTTGGATCCTGTGAACCCAAAGGGAAATAACCATAGTCCATCTCCTTGGCGAGCAACCAGTAGCGATCCCCCAGGATTTCAGCACAGTGTGATCAGGGCAGTAATGCAATAGCAGCAGCTTTGTCTTCAGAGGAACACGACACCAGGGTGGAGGAGGAGAGGTGCCTGGGAAGGCTGCCAGAGATGCGGGAGGTGGGTAGGAAGGATGGACAGAGGGGGTGTGTGTAGAATGCTACGGCTTGTTCAGAAGCAGCTGGATTTTCCCCACTTACACATTCATTCATTCATTAGTGCCCAAACCTGGTTCACAGTTATTTTCATATAAATCCCCTGGAAGGTGTTAATGGGAACTTCCAGGGCATCGATGATAGTAACACAAGAGATAAATAGTGCCTGGTGTTGGTGGGAAGTGGGAGACGCTAACTGAAGCATTGTGAGAAGGGAAATCAAAACAATCGATCAACATTTCCTCAATCCAATGCACTAACCTCAGAAATTATGCCCTGGACTTAGGAAGCTGAAGTCCACTAAAAAATTCAGGGAATCGGAGTGCCCCAATCAGTTTCACTTTTTCCCAGCCAGCACTAATGACTTCCCAAAACATCCAGGAAATGGTGTTCAGCAATTGCAATAGACTCTTCCTCAAAAGAGTTGGGTATCTGAGAGGATGATACGGAGATAGTGCTATCATTTCCTACTGCCAAGGGTCTTGGGCGGAGAGAGGAAGGGCCGAGAAAATGAGCTGGCTGTACACTGACCCTGGCATATGCCCTGAAATAGGGAGACCTCTCCCCCCATCTCTTCCTTATTTTCTCTCTCCCTCCTTCCTTCATTTTCTTCCTTCTTTCCAACCTCCTTTCTTACTTTCCTCAAGTTGTTACTTATAGTTTTGTATATGTGGTGTACGTTAATGATGAAAGATTCCAAGATTTCAGTAGGTATATATCTGACCCTCCTGTTTCCTGTTGTCTATTGCTTCTCAAACTAAGGTTATGCCTTGTCTGTTGAGAAGAAACAATGTTTGGAGAGCAATTGATTGGGTTAACATTTCATGCTAAAAATCACCTTGATAATCATAAGGTAGAATTCTCCCCTAACCCAAACCCATTCTGAAAGATGAGAAACTGAGCCCTCTGAGTGTTTGGAAGGGCTGCCTGGCCGCTCAGTGCATCCCTCTTTCCTCCTGAGCGCTGGGAAGTGCTCTCCGATGGAGACTCGAGAGGCACAGACACATGACCTGGCACGCTGATTTGGAGATCAGACAGACCTGTGTTTGAATTCTGGCTCCACCCATCACTCACAAGCAGTGTGATCCTGGGTGAGTCACTGAGTATCTCTGAGCCCCAGCATAGACTATATAAAATAGGAGCTTAATACCTATCACCGGGCTCCTTAAGAAATTTCATGAACTAACATATATAAAGTATTCCCTGTTCCTTAAGAAAGTAAACTATGGTTTTCCAATATTCACTGTTATTATGGTTTCTCTTTACAAGAAACTACACACATTTAAAATGTATTTTGATCAGGTCTGATACGTGTGTATACTGGGAAACCACCACTGTGATTAAGATAACAAGTATTTTCATCACCCTCCAAAATTTCCTCATGCCCCTCCCTCTACTCCCATCCCCAGACAACCACTGTTCTGCTGTCTTCAGAGATTAGTTTTCATTTTCTAGAATTTTATATAAATGGAATCATATAAAATGTCTTTTTTTTTGCCTAGCTTCTTTCACACAGCATAATTTTGAGATTCATCCATGTTGTTGGGTCCATCAATAATTTACTATTTGTATTGCTGAGTAATATTTTATTACTGGCACTTGTTAAGGCATACCCTAACAAGTAAGTCATACACCATCCTCGCAAATCAGGAAGCCAGAAAGAGCTTACTGTCTTTAGTTATCAGAAACCTTTGCTTACTGTAATATTCTATTTTGATACATGATTACTCCTCAGCTGGGCTGCTAAGGCCCTTTATTATCTGCTCCTTGACATGAGCCAATCTCTCTCTCTCCTCTGCTGATCAGCCTGATTTCTCATTCCAGCCGGGCTCTGTCCTCCTGGTCAACCACACTTTCCAGGATCTCTTCAGAGTCTTGTCTCCGGTAATGCTATTCCACAGCCAGGAACACAGACTACCTCCTCACCTCTAAAAAGCCTACCCATCTGTCTTGCCTGAGGGGGACTGTCCCCTGGGCAAGTCCACTCTGGATTTGGTGAGACCAAATAACAGCAATAGAATGTTAGGGGTAAAAGGGTTTATACCAAGCTTTATTCTCACGGTGGCAGGTTGAGAGCTGGAATCACATCTACCTCTGGAGCAGAGCACTGGGTGGGGCTCTTTATATAGCAACACCAACAATAATAATGGCTCACTGCCAGCAGGTGTGTAAGCATGCACCTATGCAGTAGGCCAATTACATCATCAAGTAGTTTAGGGTCAGGTGAGGATCCTGGCCATAGGAACTTCTATGTTTCCTACTCCACCCCAGTGATCCAGTGCCTGCCTTACCTCCTCCAGGTCCCTGCTTTGCCTAGCGGCCATTCAGCCCCTCTTCCTGGCACATAAATCTCACGACTTGGCATGTACAGCTGAGCAGGCTCCTCCTCCCTTCAGCAAACAGTCTCCAGTCTGCAGCACCACCTGGGCTCTAAGCCCAGTTCAGGAATAGGAAGAGAGACACCCTGGCTTCAGGGTGCTCACAGTCCAAAGCTGGGTGGGAAGGCAGGCAGGGACACCCCATCAGGCCCATCTGGGATTGGGGATGGGAATCATCAAACCATTCTTTCTTTGCCAGTTTGTCAGGGTCATCACTGGAGCAGGGGCTAGCTTTACACACCTCCTGTCTGTCCGTTCCCTATCAAACGTGTCTATACGTGGCTGAACACAGAGGACAATCAATAAATATTTAATTTATTTGCGGAGGAGAAATGGTCCAAAGAGTCTCCTCAGCTCTCCTTGAAAACGTGACACCTAACAATAAGAAAACCTTATAGCCAAGCATGAATCAAAGGCCCCATGTGCAGCTCCACCCAGTGGTTCATTCCACAGGCATGACCTCCATTAGCATCAGGACCTGCAGAGTGTGGGCCGTGTCTTTGCCAGGCCTGCAGGTGCGGGTGCTGCTCAGAGGCTGGGGATAAGATCAAGCCTCTGCAGCTCCAGGGACCACCTGGACTTTCTGCTGTTGGAGAAGCAGCCCTTCTTGGAGCCCCACATGTAAATTTCACAGGCATTATGCTACCACCCTGATGCTCACAGGGAGGGAAGCTCACTGTGCCTAAACTTCCCATTGGGCAGGAAAAGTCACTGAGGCACAGGTGGCAAAGTGCTAAGACACCTCCAAAGAGGGTGACCAACTTGACCCATTTTGCCAAGACCATTCCGGTTTTAATATTGAAAGTCTTGTGTTCTGGGGCCCCTTTTCCCACAGTCCTGGGCAAACCAGGATGGTCGGTCACCTTTGCTCCAGCTGACATCCTCTGGCTCGCCTTTTACTTTAAACCAGCAATTCTAGAAATGCGATCACCTGAGAAGCAGCATGGGCATCCAGAATCCTAGGGGCAGCCATCAGCAGTCTGGTTCAACTAGCCTTCCAGGAGCTCCTGGTGCTGCCCAGGTTTGAGAACCACGGCTATAGCTATAGCCACGTCTGTTGCAAACAGCCTCACTGTCTTGCCTGAGGCTTTCAGCCCTGGGTGAGTTCACTATGGATTTGATGAGACTGAGAAATGACAATAGAATATTCTTAGGGTAAAAGGGTTTATACCTGGCTTTATTCTCCCAGTGGTAGGTTGAGCAGCAGAATCATGTCTGCACCAAGCAGACGACTGCGGATCTGTAATCCTCCTCCATCTCTGCCTCTGCCTAGAGCACTGGACAGAGTTCTTTATATAGTGACTCAGTCAATAATAGCTTATTGCCTATGGGTGTGGAAGTATTAGCCTAGTAGCAGGACAATTACATCATCATTAGGGTCAGGTGAGGATCCTGGCCATAGGAACTGTTATTTTCTCCATACTCACATATGAGTATCTGTGGATAAAGTGAAGGTTCCTGTGGCCAGGATTCTCATCTGGCCCTGGTTGGCTAGCTCACTACACATGTGTAAGCAATACATTGTTTTTGACTCTATATAAAGAGCTCTGTTGAATGTTCTGGGCAACATGGTGGCACGGCTGCAAGGCTGCAGGAGAGCAGAGGCTGGAGTGGTGGCAGCACCGAGGACAGAGACTGAGACGGCTGCGGGGGTAGAGAGGCCCAGAGGCAGAGACCGGCTTGCTGCATGCAGACTCACTCTTAGTGGATGGGATTCTAGTGATTGACCTGTCACCATGGTAATAAAGTTGGGTATAACCCTTTCACCCCAAGAACATTCGACTGTTATTTCTTTGATCACATTGAATCCACAGTGAACTTGCCCGGGGCTGAAACCCATTGGCAAGACAATATCTTGCTGGCTCCTGCCTCATCTACACCCCAGAACTCCCACTTTGCACCTGTGGCTAATCTGCTGCAGTGGGTGGAGGTGGGGTGTGCTTGCAGGAGCCACCTGCGCTCACGCAGGCTGATGGGAAGTGTGGGGGTAATGCCTCTGAGGCTACAGGAGACATCCAGTAGGTAAATGATACCCTCTTCCACCCCTTGGGCCAGCAACTTGAAAGCACAATCTAAACATAATCAATAATAAAAATTAATCAAAATGAAATACATGTAAAAAATCTCTTTCTCAGTCTCACAGCCACATTTCATTTGCCCACCAGCCATGTGTGGCTAGTGGATAAGACACTGGACAGCACAGAGAACATGGTGGCATTACAGAAAGTTCTATTAGTTTTGTTCTGCACAGCTCCTCGGAAGGGCCCACCGTGGTGACCAACTGGCGAATGTCCCTTTGTATGGACTGTTCTTCCTTCCCTATTGCAGTCTGCTCAGGCCCTCAATCTTGTACCCTGGATTCATTCAAGCCATGGCTCAGGCTCTGCTTTCTTGGGGCGGGGGTGGGAGGTGTGTGTGGGGACAGGCCAGCACAGGGAGCCACAAGGACTAAGCCCTTCCTGACCTCCAGCCCTGCCCAGGGGTACCCAACCCTGCCCAGCCCCCTGTCCCCTGAGCAGGCTGAACATGTGGAGGCCCAGCAAACACAGGCTGTTGACAGAGGGAGTCTTTACGTTGATAAACATAACCTGAAGATGAGTGGAGAACAAAGCCCTCAGAATGATCCTTTCAGACAGAGGTATGCATTGACTTTGAGAGAGGATTTGTACTGCTGAAGCTTTCCTTTTCACAGAAAATAGGCCCCCAAGGCAGGGCGCATGCAGACTGAGTGGCTCCTGAGCTAGGAAACCCACGGTGGGAACACACAGCCTTGATTTGAGAATTTGATCCCCACACTCCCCTGCAGAGTGTGAATAATGCGATTTTCTTAGGAAAAATATCACTCTTACATTTTCTTTAGGACTCCATCAGTGTTATATATGCGGAACAGCCCTACAATTGGCTGTTTTACCTTAAAGACTGGTTAAAGGCAGTGGTGCCTTGACATCTTTTCAATTCAGTTCCATTTGACAAGCATTTATTGAGTAATTACGGTGGGCCTAGTATTGTGTTTTCTAGCCTAGCAATAAATTAGAAGCCCAATTTATTCTTTCAAAAAAAACCCCAATAACACTTAGATTTAAAAATATATATAATTCTTCATTTTGACAAAAACCAGCCTCGTTTTCACATGTCATTACTGCATCTTTGGAGGAAAGGCTTGGTGAAAAACAATAAATATCTTTATTGCTGCTTTCTCTTAGAAAAAATAAAAGATGTTCTTTTAGATGACAATTTTATTTGATCAATAATTGCATCAATTCCTGCCAAAAGTACATACTAGTTGCCGAAGGTGAAATTTGCCTTCTTCCAATTTTTAATTAGCCTGTATCTTCTTTACAGTTGGAGCTGCTAACAGAGAATTAAAGCAAAGTAACTCACTGAAGAGAGGCAAGTCATGCAGAAAATGCCAATGCCAATTTTCTAAACAAGTCATAACTTAAATGTCACCCACCCGGCTCCTGGCCCGAAGCTTTAAAAGGAGAAACGGTCAAAGAAACTGAACGAGAGGGAACATTATCAATTAATGAGAGAAGTTAAAAGGAAAAAATAATGCATAAATAAATTGGAAAACAAATTTCAATGAAGGTTTGCTATTTTCAGTCTAAGGAGGAATGACTTTTCTGTTTGGACTCGTCTGTCTTTGCCTGTAACTGAGTGTCGCAGAGCAAAGAGGAGATGCTGCTGTAGCCTGAGGTGATGTGCTCCAGAGCCAAGCAGAGGAGGTCTGGGGTGAAAGTCTGGCTCTGCTGCCATATGGGGGACTTGTGCCCATCTCCTAACCCCTCTTGAAGTCCTTATTCCTCCTCCAAAAGATGAGGGCAATGCAACCAGCCCCACTGATCCCACAAGGTCATTAGAGAGGCCATCCAAGATCTGGGGCTGAAAGGGAAGCACTAATCCCCTGTAAGGAAAAATGGAAACTCCTGAGTGCAATGTGGGTGCATGCACATGTGTGCACATATTCTAGTACATATATGTGATTGTATAGATATACCAGTATCTGTGTATGCATGTGTGTAAACTGAAACAGTACATAGACTGGCTTTCAGAAGGATGAGGGAATGCATGGAAATGACAAACACCAACTTCCAGCTCATGAAATCTGGAGGGCACATGGGCTTCATCTGAACTAGCAATGTCTCATTTCTTAAGCTGGGGGTAAGAAAACAGTGTTTTACTATGTCAGTCTTTAGAAACCTTCTGTATTATGAAATCTATCTATCTATCTATCTATCATCTATCTTTCGTCTATCAATCAATCATCTATCATCTATCTATCTATCATCTATCTATCTATCTATTATCTATTATCTATCTATCATCTATCTTTATCTATCTAAAGGATGAAGAGATAAGCCTCTTCTTGCAGTAGGAATGTAGGAGGGCTGAACATTATGACTTAGGGATTGTGCCTCATGCCCTGCTCTGAGCATCCCTCTATGCCATTTCTGGGGCAGATGTGAGATGAGTTTTGGGGGAGAATGTCATTTTGAGGAGCGATCATCACATTCCCTCTGGAAAGAGCAGCTCAGAGGCCCTTTGGCAATGGGCCGGGACAGTTTGGACAGGATAGGCTGCCTGAAAGTAAAAGTCAGGATGCCTGAAATTCTAAAGTAATGCACACACTGTATAACTGTGCTGCAAGAGAAATGTGAGTCTCTTGTGAACTCAGACCTAGCTGCAAAACTCAGTTCCTCTGACCACCAGCTCGGGGAACTTCGGCAATTCACCGCACCACTCCACAAGTTGCTTTCTTTGGTGTACACAGGGCAATAATAGCCTACCAAGCAGATAGAGATCACACATAGGGGAAAGGGAGTGTGGGGAAGGAAGGAAGCTTGGGACAAAAAAAAAAGTCACAGACAATTTTCTTTGGTCTATAGATTATTTTAAAAACTAAATATATATTTAAAACTGAAAATACTAAAAAACAGGTGCCAATATTTTAAACCTAGGAGATTTCACAGGCAGCCCATTTCCCAGCTCCTGCATCCCCTAGTCCCCATTCCCATGAGCCGCCATAGGCTGCAGAGCTGTAGACATGCATGCTCTCCAGCCCAACCTGGCCCCTGCAGGCCCCCAAACTGCTAGGCCACCTGTCTGCACTGGAAGCATCTAAGGGGGAGGCAGCACTTTGTGATGTTTGGGGGGAGATGTGTGAGGGGCCGAGCTCAGTAGCACATCCCCACCATCCCCTGCCAGCCAGCATGCAAGCTCCTGGCTCGTGTGCCCTGTGCCCGAAACAACCTCACCGCTGAGCTGTCTTTCTCTGGGACTGGCGTGGCCAGTTGCCTGCCTCCTCTAGGAAGTGTCCCTGTCCCCCTGACCGTATCCCCTTTGGACCAGTTAGCTAATCTGATGAAGCAGCTGTGTTTGGAGGGTCGCTGGTTGAGAAGGGTGGGGAGCACCCTTAAGGCTGGACTTTCACTGGTTTTGTGTCCACTTGGCTGCTTCTTACAGTTTCCGTCCTCGACTCTCACCGTCCCTTTGATAGTTTGTTTTCAAGATGGATCAGAGGGCTCCGTCTAGGATTCTCCACTCCCTGCCCCCTTCTCAAGACTTGCTGCTTCTGATGGGCTGTGGGTTGAAGAATCAGACTATAAAACCTTTTAAATCAAAGAACTTTTTCCCATAAAATCTCAGTGAGTGGATTGTGAGTGGGGGCCTGGGAGCATCTCTCAGAGTGAATTAATTAGGCAACTGGAAGTGCCCCTCATGTTCCTGGATTAAGGGATATGATTACGGAACTCGGGGCCCTGCTCCACCTGGGTACACTCTCTCAGGCACTGGTCGCTCAGAGGCTGATGTGATCAGGGTGTGCTTAATGCTGTTTGTGCTGCTTTTCATTCCTGAAAGTTCCTCCGAGTCCACAAGCTCACCATCCTTCCTGGTGCCTCCACTGCACTTGTCATGGTGCCGGCGCTAGCCAAGTAGTTGTTGAAATGAAGAGTCCATTCATATTACACTCCTGTGTCTGAGGAACCCATGGCCATTTACTTAAGAACTCACTCAAAAGCCTTTATAGAGCTCTCGCTCTCTACAAAGTACTCTTTGAAGGAGATTTAAAATATTTAATAATGCCACCACACCCCTTGTGAGTTGTCTGCTACCCACATGCACACTCACACTTTGACCTTGAGACTTGAAAGGAGAGAGCCTCAAGGGAACCCGAAACCACAGCCCCTGTGCCCTCCATGACGTCCAGGACACATACTGCTGGTCAGTTAAATCAGTCATCTCATAAATAAGGTCTTTCCTACTGAGCCCAGATCCTGCCTCAGAAGCCTTTTCAATCCTTCTCAGTCTCACTCTCAATAGGAAGACTCTACCGATTGATCGGAACTGGCTGTGGAATGAATGCAAGTTATTCTATACTCCAGATGAAGTTCAGTGTGTCCAAGTCCTCGTTTTACAAAAGCTGGGACTGTCCCCAGACAGGTTAAGTCACTTGCACCAATTCTCAAAGTTGTCTTGGAGCAGCTCTGGCTCTCCAGTCCCCCACTGCTCAGTGCACCCCGCCTGCTGCCCCTAGCGAGTCACTGCACGTACCACTACATCATGATGGTCGGTCCCACAGCCCCATGTTACGATACGACAGGCTTGGAAGAGGCTCTGGTTGTACACCCAAAACAACTGGACAGAAATGCAAGGCTCTGCTGAACTGTCTCCGATTCTGTCCAAGGAGAGCTCAACCACCACATACAGCAAAACATCCCGAACATTCTTTTTATCTTTCTCAGTTCCTCAAGGTATGGCAGCTGCTTCTAAATTACTTTCCTTACTCTCCTAACTGGAAAATCCTCCTCAAATCTGCCCTCTCTTCCTCTTGCCATCCTGTCTCTTTGTACCTTCCACATATCTCCCACCCTCTCCCACCAGTATGCCTTCTTCAATGCAAATACATCCAGTCAGACTTTCTTCCCCTTAATTTCCCTGCTTACCCATTACCACGATTCTACACAAAAAAGCCCCAGGACCTGATATGACAGAGTCAGCATCCCACTAATGGGGCAGTAGAGGGGGAGAGAATGTGGATATTGAAATGACAGTATGTATTTCTATTTGCACACATGTTATATAAGAGTCAGGGATATTAGCATGCAACCTACTTTGGACTTTCTTATTCCTTCTAAAACTTCCCTTTATTTAAGAGGACACAAATATTTTAGTCTGATGCCTGGATGATTCACCGAGCCCCCATCTCTGGCCCAGACACTGTACCACGGCTGCAGGTACAACGGCGAACAGGCGAGGCCCATGGCTCTGGGAGTGAGCAACCGCCTGGGGCCTGATAAGAGAGTGGAGCAGGCGTGGGGCTGGATCACCTGCCAGTTGAAGGCCTCCTGGGCTCCTGCAAGGCCCTCCTGGCTTCTGAGATAGACCAAGAGGGCACAGATGGGTGTGGATTCCCCAGCACAAGGAAAGGCCTGATCTCACTGCAAGGTGTTCGGAAGAGCAAAAGGTAGGACTATTTGCCCACTTTCTCCCCTCCTTTATTCATTTGGCAGCAACTTTCCTGAGCGCATACTGAGCACAGGCACCTGCTCAGTGCTGGGAACACGGGGACAGAGAAGGCAGGTCACCGGCCTTGAGGGCCTCATGTCTACTGCACTTAAGCAGATGTCACCCGCTTTCCTCAGTTCGCTCACTGAGGGCCTGAGCAGACTGGGTTGCATTGCTGCAGTGATCCAGATGGTGGGTCACTTCAGAGGCAGCGACTTAGCAGACCAAGTCAGGGGTTTCCAGAGGGCACAGCCATCTGTCCACACCTGCCACTGACAGCTCCTCCTCCGTTTCTTGCCTTGCTCACCTCCTCGAAGTGTACTCCGGGCTGCCTCTTCTCAACGAACAAAGGCCTGTGGCAGCTTCTGCTCAGAGACACAAGCATGGTCACCCAGCAGTGATCTGCCCACTACCCAGGTGCCCTCAGCTCGGGTGCTGAGCGCCCAGCGGCTGGTGGGAGCTGTGTCTGCAGCCCTGGGCTTGTCCCTGTCTTCCCCGGGCCAGGGCTCCCCAAGTGGGCGTCTGAATGGGGGCCCTGCGGGGGATGAGCTCAGGGCCCATGGAACACCACTGGGATGAGCCTCACAGACGTAACGCTGAGAGAAAGAAGCCAGTCACAAGTGTCCCTGCTGCATGATTCTATTTATAAAAAGGCCTGCAATAGGCAAGGTGATAGAAATCAGAAGAGGGGCTACCCTGGGGGTGGGAGGTGAGGGCTGGAAAGAGCAAGAGGGAGCTTTCTGGTGTGCTACAAAGGTTCCACCCCTTTATCTATACAGTAGCTACATGCTTGTGCACCTAGGCAAAAGATAACCCTTCTGTGCCTGAAACCTTGGTGAACTTTACTATAAATAAATTATACTTCAATTTAAAAAACACCTTTTGGGGCAGTGGTGAAGAGGTCATTATAAATATGCACAGATGAGTTCACTGGCATCAGCAGAGAGTTCCTGGCTCTAGTCCGCCCGCTCTGCTCGGGCCTGGGTCAGGAAGTCCAGTGCCCATCGTTGCAGAGTTCAGGGTCTGCCCGGGGGGACATGGCCGCGTATTCAGGACAGCAAGGAGGCAGCTGCTGGGGGAGGTCGGCAGGCAGCAGCGGGCAGAGTCCTAAAGGGGGAGCAGCTGAGGCCTGGGAGGGAAGGGAGACAGGGCTCTGAGGGCAAGGGGAGGCCTGAGAAGGGCAGAGGGTGTGGGGCATTTACAGGGCTTGAAAGCTAGGCGGCCCACGGCGAGGGTGGGAAGCTGCAGGGGCCAGAGGACCACACCGTGGGCCCCTGGACCTGCCCCCACTTACCTGGCTTAATTATTCAGGCTGCGACTCTCCAGAGACCTAGAGAATGACTACAATCATCCAACATACAGGTCTTGAATACCAAGTAGAGGAAGGCAGGGCCATCTCAGACCACGCTGATCAGGCCCTCTGCCTTATTTCAGCAGTCTGCAGGGACTGGGTTTCCAGCAGGACATGCCTCAGACCTGACATCTGGCCTGCACGCAGTGACTGTCCCCCAGGGGTGGCAGGGAGTACCTCGGCTATTTAAGATGCAGGTTAATCCTTCCTCAGAAAGCACTGCTGTCATGGCCGGCGAAGAATTATTACTTGTCTACATGTATTGTTTATTTCCTCTTTCAATAAAGCCTCATGGAACATGAATATTCCTTCATTTCCACTTCTATTAATTGCAGTCTTTGAGGTGAATAATAAGGCTGTGCGATCAATACTAATGATGGAACCACTGAACACAAACAACAGCTCCTCCACTGCCGTCTCTCCCCCAGCATCTATCTGCCTTTATTAAGTGGCACAGTATATTATTTAAAAAAAAAGTGTACCAGTAGGGGAAACAAATCTACAAATAATTATTTTAAAAAAATAATCGGTGGTATAATTCAATTATGCAGCATGCAATGCAGAAAAGTTCTCTTAATTACAACAGAATTGAATAGAACATTCTTCTGCCTTAACCTTGTTGTTTTTCAAGGTGAGCATTACTAACTAAATTCTAGGATGGCTTTCAATAGCCTCTTTTTGCAGCAGTGTCTGCAGAACTATTCAGGAGGAATCTGTCTCTGCTTGATGCAACCGGAGATGGCTGGAGGATAAACAGGTAACTGGAAGCTGCGGGTGTAAGGCAAAGAGCATGGGCTTTGAGGCTGGGCATACCTCAGTCGAAATAAAGCCAGTGACCTTGGGGAAACAAGTTAACTCCTCTGACCTGCAACTCACGTCATCCCCCCTGCTTCACAGAGTTCCAGGGTCAGTGAAATGGTTTAACATAAAGAGAGACCTGAGCTCCCAGCCTTGGAGCCAACCTTCTTGATGCTTCAAACCAAATGCCCCAGGACCACGTCTGAGTTCACCTGTGGCTCGATGGCCTGTTCTGTGTACGCTGACCTCAAGGGCCTGCGTCCCCCTGCTTCTGTGCCCCACGGGCTTTCTCCAGCACCGTAGGAGCTTGCTCAACCTCTTCTGAGGGGCAGCCCAGAAGTGCCAATCCCCAGAGGCAACCCGCAACCAATGAGCTTGTCGACTTGTGTCAACAGATACTCCAACTCCCCCAATATTTGGTGCTACCTGATACCAGTGACCAGCCATCCTGGTCTGCAAAGGGCTGAGTGGATTCCCAGGATATCAGACTTGCGCTGGTAACTCTGGTCAGTCTGGGAAGACTGGGACAGTTGGCCACCCTCACTATATCTCAGAGGGTTCCCAGCAGAGTGGAGCCCCAATGCCCATGGCAGCAACCTGTGCATTACTGTCCCATCCGTTGGCCTTTCTCCCCTTCCTGTCTCAGATTCTCCACTCTTGTGCTTGCACTTCCTGGAGTCACTCCCAAATAAACCGCGTGCACCCAAGTGCTTGTCTCAGGGAAAACCCAGGCTAAGAGAGTGTTCAGAGTTGTCCTGACCGGAGGCAAGGAGCCATGCTGTCATAGTTCACTAGAAAGTTGTCAGCTCAGGGTGCCCCGGGAAGAGGTCAGTGGGTGCCCAGGCACGTCTGTCTCTCTGCCTAAAGGCAAAACACTTTCAAAAGCCCAAAGGCATCTTCCAAAGAAGAGACGCAGTGCCGGCTGCCAACAGCCAAAGCCGAGGAAGCTCCTTGCTGCCCCTCTGCTGCCTGGCACAGGGAGCCACAGGCTCTACAGAGCATCAGTCAGACGTGGGGAGCTGCCCCAGCCCCCCCCACAAGCAGCAGGGCCTGTGTCCATGTTGTGCCCAGTCAGAGTCCCTCTCAGGTTTGGGAGAAGCAGGGCAGAAGCACTCTGTCCCCTGACATTCCTTATCTAGGAAGCAGAGCCTCGTGTCAACCAGCACAGCCTTTCCACGGGCACATACGGTTCTTGTTCTGACCCACCCGTGGGGGCCACGTGGGTGAGCCCTGTGTGTTCAGCCCAGTGTCACTGCACACAAGCTGCCAGGACAGATGCTCTGAGGTCGGTGGGGCAGGTGGACTCCTCCTGGCTCATCCCTGGCGATGGGCAGGCCTGCCCCCACGACCCCTACTCAATACCTGTCACAAGGATGCCAGTGGCCGCATTTCTGTGGCATTGTGAGTTCAGCCATCAAACATCCACTGAGGTTCTGCGAGCAGGTCCAGTCCTGTCTCCTCTTGGAATTAATCACCCTGAACGAGTCACACTTGCTGACAGGTAGTGAGTGGATAAAGACACCTTCCTAGTGACGTGAACGGATCAACTGCAGTGACATAGTCAGGATTAAACTTCTTGAAGGCTCTTCCAGTGCTCTGACACCCGCCACCATGAGTCAACAGACAGGGCGAGTTGTCTTGAGGGATTGTTTCCGTGGGCTTCCTAAGAAGCCGTGGCTGGGGGGCAGGGGAGGAAGCCAAGGGCAAGTGCCCATGAGGAACTGACTTTATACCAGGCCCTGGGGCTCTGATGTGGCATCCCACTGAATCCTCACAAACGCTTATAGATTTTTCCTCTGTACCTTAATCTCATTATCCCTATTCACACATTATATAGAACGAATATGAATCTGGGAGTCATACTGAGGCCAATTGTTTCTGCAAAGCTTCAGTTTCCTCACCCAGGAACACAGTTGTGAGGATCTGTTGAATTAACATGAGGAGGTTATCTTGCACCATGGTGGGTGATCAGTATTTCCTTAAAAAAGAAAATGAGTGTATTTTTCCAACCAGCAGGAATTCAAGGATGGTGAGTCTGATTTCAAAGGTAAAGTCATTTTTTAGGAAGTTTGCCCTCAGTGTGTGAGATCAGCCTGTCATCTTGGGGGCCTCTTGTCTTCACTGAATAAGTTACAAATAACAAGGGAGTAAGACAGCCAAGGAGGACATGGAGGGGGAGTCTGAGCCCCCAGAAAACTGGGTCTGTGTGTGTGAGCGCTATTTCCTTCAAGGTTTCCAAAACTGAGACAAGATGGAAAGCAACACTACCATCACAATCCTCCTTAAACATTTTATAATTTTCCTATCTAGTAATCAACCCAATGAAATGTAAAATACTGAACATTACATTTTAAATGAGTAGTCATTCTAATTATTTTAATCTAATTGCTTGACTATTGTGTTCTGGACACTGCACACACCCCTTCCCATACAGGATCTTATTTCTTTTCACATTTACCCCATGAGGCAATAATTGCTGACCTTATTCATGGCCTATGCATATTGATTAAACTGTCACTCTGTGTCTCATATCAGAGGAGAGAAACCGAGGCCAGTAACATTAAGCAACTTTTCCCAAGGTCACTCAGCTAGTTCTTGAAGAAGCTGGGATGTGGACTTAGATTTAGCTTGTTCAAATACCTCTTAAGTTTTATTTTCTCATATCACTCCACAGGCTTTTATGAACCTAGGTGTGAGCAAAACAAAAACAGGGAAGTTGGGCCTTTAGCCAGCTTTGCCTTTGTGCCCTGCCCCCATTCTAGAAGGGCAGAAAGTTAATGGCTTCATTTTGAAAAACACCCCGGTTAGCTGCCTAAAACACTGTGCTATTATCATGACTTGCAAGAAATATTAAGGAAAGAGGTTGGAGATTGCGGAGCTGGTTCCTTTTTGTACTTTTATTCTAGAATCTGAGTGCTCGTTGGTTTAAGTAAACACATTTTGCCTCAGCAGGGAACCCACACACATTTCTGTGTCTGCTGTACCCAAACACACTTAGTTTGAATTTCACAAGCCTTCTTTCTTTTGATCCGGTCAGGCTCAGTGAGCAGTTTCCTCTGCTACCAAACAAGCAGTCCTTTCAGTGAAATAAACAATTAGCTTGGAGGGGAGGGATGCAAAGAGAAGCGCTCTGGATAACCTGTCACTTGTTATTTATTTCCCGTGTGGACATTAGCTGGCATTTGGGCTTCTGCCTTCTCACAGGTCAAGGGCCCTGGTGAGCAAGGGTGACCTCCTCTGATTCAAGGATAAGTGATCGCAGAACACAATGGTGCCCTAAATCCACTCAACTGGGGGCTATGATGCCCCGAGCCATCAGCTGTTTGGTGAGCCAGAGCAAAGCGATTATCCTGCTCCCCGAGAAGGAAATCACCCAGAGACACTAGTAAAGAATTACCTGGCATGAGGATGTTAGGGAGTAATTCCTCTTAAATCATTACTTTGTTGCAAGACTATGCAATGGTGCTGAGTTGTCTCTGCGCTAGGATGAGAGGTCAGGTGCAGACACCTAACTGGATCTGTGGGACAGGAGTGATGATGGGAGGGAGCTGCAAGCCCTCCCTTGGGGGTGCTCTGGACCACAGCTTCCAGAATTCTGCTCTCAGCAGCCAGATGATAATGCAGTGCTTTCCATCCTACCATTCTGTGGGCTGTAGTGAAATCATCTGTAAACACTTAACTTCCTGGACCACAGACCCACGGGGTGGGGTAGATGCGGTGGATCCCTGCACCTAGCACCGCCCCATGGCCCCTCCTGTACACACACAGCCTGGCCTCGCAGGAGAGGGTAATGCTCTTTACTGGCCCAACCCGTAAATCGTTTGGTTGGGGTACAACTGGGCCTTGTGCCGAGCTGACTGGATCACCCACATACTTCCATTTTTCCGCTTGGGAATTCTGTCCTCGCAAGTAGACAACAGGCACATCCCAAACGAGGACCTTGTGTCATTTTTTTCACAAAGGTGGCTGACATAGAACGTGGATGACTGTCATCTTCTGTTTGACCTCCTCGCTCCTGCAGCCACCCTCAGGCCGATGGAAGGAGAACCCCAGCTCTGGAGCCAGCTGCATCTGGGGGCGAGGCCCAGCACAGCCTTTCCCTCAGCCTCTCTGAGTCTCCATCTCCTCATCTGTGTCAGGAGCTCCGAGTATCACAGGTGGGTGAATGAGGCAATGGATGAGCAACACGTAGTAGAGGCCATCTGGTCAGTCCTCTCAGTAAGGGAGAGCCATTAGATCCTCACTCACTAGGACACTGATGCAGTTCCAGCATCTACTGGTTTATTTCCTTGGCATGTTCATCTGTGAAGACGCCCTCAACAACATGCACCTCATATGTTGGCTTTGAGGCTTAAATGTACACCTGCCTGTGAAGCTGGGGATCACGTTAGGAGCATTTTCTCAGAAACCATCCTGCATTTTCACCCCCTTGCTTTCTATCTATCTTCACCACTTCGGACCTCATCAAATTCTCACAAAACCCCTCTGAGACATGTACAACTGTTATTGCCATTTTACAGATGAGGCAACTGAGACTCAGAGAGGTTAAGTAGTGACTTTCCTGGGATCACACAGCTAGTGAGTGACAGAGCTGGGCTTTGAACCCAGGAGTAAACTCCCTCTCTTAACACTACTCTGAATTCCTATGGGGCCAGAAGCGCTTTGGGAATGCAGGTTGGGAGCTGTTCTCCGCTGTCCCAACTTCCTAGAGGACTTGGTTTGGTCCCCTGTGGGTTAAAGAATTGGGCTTTGCGCACAGAGTTTAACTCAGTGATAACAAAAGGTTTTTTGTTCCTTCCAGAAGGGTCCACTCTTGAATTGCCTCCATTTTTGAGACTGCACCTCAGGCTTGGGTCACTCTGTCCCACATGACTTTTGATCATTAGCGTTCCATTAATTAATACCGAATTTAATCTTCTTTGATTACACATGTTGATTGTTGCTGATCGTTCAGCCATCCCTGCCTGCGGATATGTATCTGAGTTCCAAAACACTCAGGCACCCTCATGCCAGGAGAAAGGTGAAATGAAACATTAAGCTCGGTTTATGGTCAATTTAATTAATGCAAATGCTCAGCTTGGCTCATTTGGTGCAATAATGCTTTCCAATAAAGCTATTGGGGACAAACACTTCTTGATTGTTTATTTTCTACGTCCTCTTTCAAAAAAAATCCTTCTGCAAGAACCTGAGCAAGGTCTGGCCTAAAGGACAATACTAAGTTCTAAGCCATATCTCATTCTTCAACTCCATGGAAAAGCTGCCTTTTGATTAAAATTCTAAGAACAAAGATAAAAGTCTCTCAGCAAAGAGGGAGTAAGCCTGTGAATTGGCAGGGCTGATGGTGGAAGGTAAGGGTGAATGTGGAGAGAGACAGAGGTGGGGGTGGAGAGAAGGAGAAAGAAGAAAGGGGAGGTCTTGCGGTGTAAGGCTTACCCACTAGCAGATTTATTAAAGATTTCTCTGATCAATGAATCAGTAGACAAATCTATGGAATAACAATGTCTAACATCTATGTAGACAGGGCCCAGAGCACACAACATTCATTATTTCATTTGACTGCTACTCAAAATAATCAAGGTAGGTACACAATGTGGTTTCCATCTTGGGCATATAGAAAATAAGACTCTAAGAAGTCACACGAGTTGCTTAAAGTTACACAGCCCCAAAGCCAGGACAGGCTATATGCTTCTAGCCCACTCCACTGGGGCGCTGTGTACAGCTGTGCACCCTGCACCCTGCACAGGGTACCTGCCTAGCCCCATGGTTCAGTGGCCAAGTCAACACCATGCAGGGTACTGAGTCAGCCTGAAGACTGGGACTCTTCCCCTAATTTGCACAATGACACGTCTGCTTTGAGGCTGCAAGTCTGCAGGTGGAGTCTGTCAGTCTCTAACATGCCCCAGAGTGCCACATGGAGGCTTGCAGTGGCCAGTACTGCCTTCCCAAGCCCTTGTCCATTGGATTTATCTCAGCACCCATATGTGTGCTGTTTCTCCATGTGCACTCCTGGCATCTCCTGAGGGGAAGAACCTAGCTTTACTGGTCTCTATATGCCAGGGCCCAAATGGGCTGTGTAAACACCGAATGAGACTAGTCAAGGGCTGGCTGGCTGGGGGCCCAAATGCATGTGCCGTGCTCTTTCAGTACACATGCCTGGCCCGGCACTGTGCTGGATGACCACGCCCTCCTCTGGAAACCCAGAGCTCTGGGTCGCTCCCTGCTGGGTCTCAGGTCACTGTGCCCTTATGGGAAGCTAAGCAAGGGCAGCCACAGGCGTGCTGATGAGCTTTTTCACCACCAAGCTCAAAGCTTGGCATTAACTGTATTTCCCTCCTCTTTTCCTCTGCCTCCAATTCATTCTCCATTTTTATGTTACCTCTTAAGGACAAATGTTAAGCTTATGCGATAGGAGCCAATGGATGTCAATGTGAGTATAATTTCATTTCACAGAATCAGTCAGATTCCAAGAACAGCTACACCTTCTGGGAGCACAGTATTCTAGAGTGCGGCCTCTATCCATACTGTTCTGTCCCTGCTCTGGTGCTTTTGAGCCATACTAGAATTCTTATGCCTCCAAAGTTCAATGCACATGTGAAGTTGAGATATCAAAAAGATAGCAAAGCCCTTCCTCAGGTCAACCAGACTAGAAATCACTTAGGTTTTCCCTTGTCTTTTCAAAGGTCTGACTGGCCACTGGGCTGGCACATGACAGCTACCTGGATGTCTGTCTGCAGGAGGCATCTGCACCTTGAGAATGTACGTATGTTCCCATTTGGCAAAGGACGTGTCTGTCCAACTTCAGCTTCCTTTTAAATAACCATTGCTTGATTCCCTGCTTCACTGAGGTTCAGCTTTTCTCCTTGACCTTCATTGCTTTCTCAGTCCCATAAGTTTTCGTCTTGCAATGTGCAGCAGACCTAGGAACTGGAACCTGTGGACTGAGGTGGTTAGGCCAGCGCAGAGGCATTCTACATCAAAGACTTACAGAGGAGCAACACAGAGCTGGGTTTGCTCCAAATTCTCATTTATCTATATGTGCTCCTCCGGCTGCATCCTCCTCATCTTCCTTTCTTAAGGAAGGATCTGAGGCTCATACAGAGTGAGAGATACTCAGAAAAGCCTTAGTGAGTGGAAAGGAGTTGTAATAAGTGTTGTAACAAGTGCCCAAGTGTTGTAACAGACTGGAAGATACACAGCCTCCTTTAACTACACACTTAATTTGATGGCCTGGGAGGAACATGGTCCATTCTCCATCCATGTAGGATTTCTAGGTATGGCTGATTTCCAAATGTTGCAGCTCTAACCAGGGAATGAAAGACACAGGTCTCCCTTGTCCCGGTTCTCTCCGCTCATACTCACGGTAGACATTGCTGACCAATCAGGATGCTGTTCCCTCCTGAGCCATTTCAGCCTGGGATTCTTTCCAACACAATGTTCCAGACAATTATTAACAATCAGAGTTGGCACATGAAATGCCACAGCTCTCTTCATGCTCTCCACATACCCAAAACAAATAAGTGGTTAATATCCACAGCCAGGACCACAACCAGTGGATTGATGAATCTAAACGCACTGTGAACCATCATCAATTGTTAGGCTAATCAGCATCCTATGTGGTGACCATTAGCCCAACACTAAATTATTGGAGCTTTAATACCTGACACAAAGAATATGGGTAAACCCAAAACATGCAGTGGAAATCCAGACACATTTTCACTTATTCAGCCTATATTTTACTTGAACCTGCTTAAAACAAACGATGAGTTTTAGCGACCAATATGCAAACAAGATGTCAACTGATACATCTTTGAGTTGTTCTCTAGTAGCTGAGAACTGGATTCTTTAGGCAGACACACATGTGGGTGAAGCCAGGCATTCCTTATACTTAAAATAATGGAAAGTTGGAAGATGCTCTCTCAGTTTTCTAAGAACACCAAAACTACTTTCCTATAATACGAACTCAATACTTCATCTGCTGTGGTTGTTTGGATCTTACTGTTTAGGATCTTGCTATAGGGTTTCTAATGTTTTTCTTTCTTTCTTCTTTTCTTCCTTGCTTCCTTCCCACCTGTGATCCCTAACAAAACATTTAGAAAGTGTCCCAACACTGGGAAAATTAGGCTCTAGGGTGCTTGGGCCTTCACTAGGTGACGCAGAACAGGGTAAGCTTGTGTAGATGTCAGCGCTGCACTGCCTCAGCTCAACCAGCTGCATCAGACCCACTGTAATTCATGGCTGTCCCTAATAAGCCTTCTAGCACTGCACCTGACCCCCTTCAAGAGGCTAACACCAGAAATGGGGACACGGAATTGCTGAGGGTGACTTAGTCCCCAGTCATTCTAATGTCTGGTCCCTCTCTCTGCATGATGTTGGCTTACTTCCCCAGCATTGTCCTCTGATTTCCCTCATAGCCAGAGGGAATGCAGAGGAGATGTGGTTCCCCGAGCAGATAGGCCCCCTGAACCTCTCAGCTCTCTCTGCTTCGTGGAAAAGTTGTTAGTTCATGCATACTCTCTCCTGTCCTAGTGGCCAAACTCCTGGATATGAGACTGGCCTGGGGATTATTCCTTTGGGGTCCCTTAGCCCCTGTGAGCATTGCCAGCAGACAGCATCTACAGCTTAGAACTGTCTTTGTTTCTGTATTTGTCCCTGAACCAGGAAGGGCAGTGCAGGCCTGTGGTTGAGGACCTGGGGGTCTGCAGCGCCACTGTGTGGATCCAGTTCCTGGCTCTGGTTCTGCCATGTTTGAATGAATTCAAGCTATCTGACCTCAGCTACTGCCTCGAAAAAATGACAGTAGGAATAGTACCTCCTCACAGATTCACTGTGGAGACCAATGGACTATGATGTTATCATGCGCTACATTGTAACATATGCACAACACTTATAAGCATTGAGAGTGGGGAGGTAGGATTTAAAGATGACAAGCTCCTTGGGGACAGGGCCCGAAGTCACCTCTGGAATCTCAATATCTAGTCCCATACAGAAAAAGTTCTCAGTGAATGTGTGTGGAAGTATGCCTGTACTCTAGATCTCCCCTACTGGCCTCAAATAGCCATTGTTTAATGAGAACCACCAGTTTCTCAGTTGCCCTAAAACCCACCAACCAGTTCTTTTTTCTTTCTCTGTCCCTTATTCCTGGGTTGATTCCCTAACAGGCTTGAGATTACCTCTTGTTGGCAGATCAGTGGACGACAGTGCAAGGGAATCATCCTCAAAAGCAGTCATCATCAACCATAATCAGTCCTCATTATCCACAATGGTCATATTGTATAAAGTAGCTACAAGCATTGAATTAGCGAAAACTGAGTTTTGCTGCTAGCTGAAGACAGGGTTAGGTTCCTGAGAGCTTCTGGTCATAACATTTTCATCAATTTATGGATATGAAACCTGGTTTTATGGGTGTTTCTGTTCAAAAATACCTTATTTATTATATATTGTTGATTCATTAACTTGAACTCATGGCTGATATGCTGTAACTCATGCTTCAACAAAGCTTATCTACCACAGGTATTTTTCCCTGAAGGCACATCACAGCTTTCTTGTGCTTAGGAACCTAAACAGCCTTCCAAAACTCTGCTTGGAGGCAATCGTAAACAGCAAAATCACCAACCTAAAGCACAAAAAGAAAAAAACAGCATTGCATGGGCCACGAAGGGATACTTGTTTGTTTGTGAGAGACCTGCTCTGTTCCACTTCAGCAGGAAACATGCACATTGGGAAACTCAAAATTTTGTCAGTTTGCACATACCCACAAATGACCATGGAGGCACTGTGGGCTCTGTGAGCATTGATACTGGGGTTGCAAATAATGTTTAGCAAGTAAGCAAATTTGTAAATATGGGATCTGAATAATGTGGACTGACTGTACATGACCATGAAATATGGAAGAGAAACACGTAGTTAGCATTTGTAATGAATGCCTAGAACTGTGGCTTTGCATGTTCTCAGACGATCAGGATTCAATATAAACTTTCTTGCAGGGATAGTTCTCCTTCTTGAAATTATCAATGAGTAGTTAACATGAATATGTTTTGTCCTAATAAGGAACAGACAAGTGTGTCTTTATTCTTCTTAAAGGCAAGCCTTGCCATTCATATGCTGAGTGGGATCGCCATTTGCCTGCACTCCGATAATCAGCCCTTCTTGCTTGCACATCGATCATTGCCAACTGCAAATAAACATGCACATAAATATAGTATATAAACGCAATGATCCTGCAAAGTTTTTACTATAATCTCCATTTTATAAATCAAGAAACTGAGCTTGAGAGAAGTTAAGAAATTTACTGGGGTCACATGGCTAATCAGGAAGAATGGGGTGACTAAAATCTGTAGTTTTTATAGCATTTATACTAATTAGCCTGGCTGTGTGGTTGATCTTGATATAACCCTCAATATCAATGGCGACTAGCAGAGCCAGCTCTACAGACATTCTAACACAGACCATAAGCCATAAGGATACATGGAGTTAAGATGCAATTACCAAAGGGACTGACCCAGACATGACTCAACAGCAAGGTGAGGACATCACATTTGTGAGGTCACCCACTGACAGCCAAGGACATGCACATGTGTTGTTTAGTGCTTCCTCTACATACACAGCCATGAGGTTATATGCATAGCATGATTTCCATGGAGGAGAATGCCGATGTTGTGAACAGGTTTGAAGATAAACATTACACAGAAGGCCCTTCCTCAGTACTCCTTGTCATCAGACAGCTCCCAGTGATAGAATCAGCAATCTGGCAAGTACAGAATAATGGAAATTTCCAACATATGGTTAAAACCCCAAGAGGTCTTGCACCCCATAGAAAACAGCTCAAAGATATTAATGGAAGTTTCCCCAAAAGACATTAAAGTGGGGGGGGGGAAGATACATAAGGAGGAAGTAATGGAATTTAACTGCAAGCAGAAAACTCATCCTTACTTCAGGTTTGAAAATACCTCTCACAGCAGCAAATGGGAAATGGCAATCTCTTGCCTGAAACATGACTTTTCATTCTCATTGTGACATGCTTACAGCTTTTCCAAGGATTTGACTAAAGAGAGCCAGGAGAAGAAAAAGGGAAAAGACAAATGAATTGGAAATTACCGCATCCATTATCTAAGGCCACATGGAGGAAATAATGCTTTCCCAAGCTGGGCCATGGATTAGCTATCAAATAAAAAAACCTATGTATAAATACTGGACCTAAGCACAAAGCTTCAAAGTAAGTTCAACTGTGTCTGTCTAAAAGTAAGTCACTGCCCATGTGGAATTAGCAAATTGTGGATAGAAGCTTCCACACAGGGACTTCTTTTCTTAATCTCAAAGTCTGTTTAAATAACTTTACTAAAGGGAGCTTAACACAATAAAGGCAGCTTAAAGGCTATGAGCAGAGAATGTGTTACAGGGGAAATTAAAAATGCCATTAAGCTTTGGGGAAAGTGCTCAATCAATAATTAAAGAATAACAAATTAAAACAAAGATGAGATAATATTGCCACCAAAGTAGAAAAATATACAATAATATTTAATGTTGGCAGAATTTGTGGAGTGGGAGCACCTACCTGACCACTGTTAGTGGGAAAATAAAATGACAAATCTGAAAAGAATAGATGTGAAGAGTCTGAGAAATGTTTATATCCTTTCACCCTACAATTTACCTATGGACTTCACCTTAAGGAAAGGATCTGAAATGGAGACTGATGTTTTGGCACAAAAGTGATCTCTGTGATACTTTAACAAAGGTTTATGTTTATATCTGCAAAGGTTTAGAAACAGCCTAATGTTTGGTAGTAGAAGAATTGTTAATTAAATTATGACATATCTATATGTCAGAACAGTTCTTAGTCACTTGAAAACACATTCTCAAGACATTTTTAATGACATGAGAATATTTAATATTATACAGAAAAATAATTGTGTACATAGACTGGATCTCATAGCAGATGCATGCACACACACACACATAACACCCCTATACACAGAACACCGGGAAGAAATAGGCTGGAAAACTAACAATGCTTGTCACTTCATGCCAGTGAAACTCTCAATGACTTTAATTTTCTTCTTTATAAACAACTGAGCAATACTGAATTTAAAATACAAGAAGATAGGAGACTTCCGGGAAGATGGCGGCATGAGCAGGGCGGCAGAAATCTCCTCCCAAAACTGTATATATCTATGAAAATACAGCAAATACAACTATTCCTAAAAGAGAGACCAGAATACACAGGAAAGCGCACAGCGTGCAGCTGCACCTGAGAGGACACGGCACCCCACGAGGTGGGTAAGATATGGAGCCGCGACCCAGTGGGACCCGAGCACTCACCCACCCCAGCGCACCGGCGGGAAAAGAGGATTCATAGCCGGGAGGGAGTGGAAGTACACCCCGCGAAATAACCCGCCCCAGTGATCTGCACGGGGAGCGCTGACACACATCGCACAGTGTAGCGGAGATTGGACAGACAAAGGGTGTAGGATCTGAGCGGGGAATGCACCAGGGTGCTTGCACCCAGCTCCCGGGAAGGAAAAAAAAAAAGAAAAAAAGAAAACCGTGTGCTTTGTTCAGTGGTCTTAAAGAGACAGGAGCCCAGTGGAGGAGCCAGATTGCCCTGGCACACTCAGCCCAGCAGTCTGGTAGTCCTGGGAGTTTCAGACCCCTTAACTGGCGACTAGGAAAGGGTGGCTGCACTTAGACTTCCCATTCGTTCCCACCCCGGCCAGAGCTATAAAGGGCCCTGCCGAGCGATGCGGCCACAGCTGAGGAATAGTGGAGCAACAGCGACACCTACAGCATCCTCACAGAATCTACTCCCGGTGGGCGTATTTTTGTTTTGTTTTGTTTTTTGTTTTTTTCTTCTCTTTCATTGTTCTTTCTTTCTCTTTTTTTTCCTCTTTTTCTTTTTAAAGTCTTAAAGAGCCCAGCTCACATATGTGGCAACTACAAGCGACCACTTCTATAGCCATGAAAAGGCAGGGGAATATGATCCAGACTAAGATCAACCAGACAACCCCAGACAGGGAGCCTGAAGGGATGGAAATGCACAGTCTTCCTGAAAAAGAATTCAGAATAAAAGTCATAACCATGCTGATGGATCTACAGAGAAATGTGCAAGAGCTGAGGGAGGAAATGAGGGAAGTGAGGAAAGACAATGCAGAAATCAGACAAGCGATCGACGGGCTTAACAGCAGACTGGATGAGATGCAAGACACTGTTAATGGAATAGAAATCAGAGAACAGGAATACAGAGAAGCTGAGGCAGAGAGAGATAAAAGGATCTCTAGGAATGAAAGAATATTAAGAGAACTGTGTGACCAATCCAAACGGAACAATATTCGCATTATAGGAGTACCAGAGGAAGAAGAGAGAGAAAAAGGGATAGAGAGTGTCTTTGAAGAAATAATTGCTGAAAACTTTCCCTCGCTGGGGAAGGAAATAGTCTCGCAGTCCACAGAAGCCCACAGATCTCCCAACACATGGGACCCAAGGAAGACAACACCAAGCCACATAATAATTAAAATGGCAAAGACCAAAGATCAAGACAGAGTATTTAAGGCAGCTGGAGAGAGAAAAAAGATCACCTACAAAGGAAAACCCATCAGACTATCACCAGACTTCTCAACAGAAACCTTACAGGCCAGAAGAGAATGGCATGACATATTTAATGTAATGAAACAGAAGGGCCTCGAACCAAGAATATTGTATCTAGCATGATTATCATTTAAATATGATGGAGGGATTAAACAATTTCCAGACAAACAAAAGTTGAGAGAGTTTGCCTCTCATAAACCACCACTGCAGGATATCTTAAATGGACGCTCTAGAGGGAGGCACCCCTAAGGCTAAAAAGATGTCACCAGAGAAAATAAAATCATAGGAAAGAAAACAGACCATCCAAATACTAACTAAAGGCAAAGAATAAAACACCTAGTATATAAAGAATGGAGGAGGAAGAATAAGAAGGGAGAGAAATAAAGAAACATCAGACTGTGTTTACAATAACTTAACAAGAAAGTTCAGTTAGATTGTTAGAGAGTAAAGAAGAAACCCTTGAACCTTTAGTAACCACGAATCTAAAGCCAGCAATGGCAATAAGTGCATATCTATCAATAATCACCCTAAGTGTAAATGGACTGAATGCACCAATCAAAAGACACAGAGTAACAGAATGGATAAAAAAGCAAGACCCATCTATATGCTGCTTACAGGAAGGAGACTCACCTCAAACCCAAAGATATACACAGACTAAAAGTGAAGGGATGGAAAAAGATATTTCATGCAAACAACAAAGAGAAAAAAGCAGGTGTTACAGTACTTGTATCAGACAAAATAGACTTCAAAACGAAGAAAGTAGTAAGAGATAAAGAAGGACATTACATAATGATAAAGGAGTCAGTCCAACAAGAAGATATAACCATTATAAATATATATGCACCCAACACAGGAGCGCCAGCATATGTGAGACAAATACTAACAGAATTAAAGGACGAAATAGACAGCAATGCATTCATTTTAGGAGACTTCAACACACCACTCAAAAGGACAGATCAACCAGACAGAAAATAAGTAAAGACACAGAGGCACTGAACAACACACTAGAACAGATGGACCTAATAGACATCTACAGAACTCTGCACCCAAAAGCAGCAGGATACACATTCTTTTCAAGTGCACATGGAACATTTTCCAGAATAGACCACATACTAGGCCACAAAAAGAAACTCAGTAAATTCAAAAATATTGAAATCCTACCAACGAACTTCTCAGATCACAAAGGTATAAAATTAGAAATAAATTGTATAAAGAAACCAAAAAGGCTCACAAATACATGGAGACTTAACAACATTCTCCTAATTAATCAATGGGTTAATGACAAAATCAAAACAGAAATCAAAGAACATATGGAGACTAATGAGAACAACAACACAAAGCCACAACTTCTGTGGGATGCAGCAAAGCCAATTCTAAGAGGAAAGTATATTGCAATCCAGGCCTATTTAAAGAAGGAAGAACATTCCCAAATGAATAGTCTAAAGACACAATTACTGAAATTGGAAAAAGAAGAACAAATGAGGCCCAAAGTCACCAGAGGAGGGACATAATAAAGATCAGAGAAGAAATAAATAAAATTGAGAAGAATAAAACAATAGAAAAAATCAATGAAACCAAGAGCTGGGTCTTTGAAAAAATAAACAAAATGGATAAACCCCTAGCCAGACTCACTAAGAGAAAAAGAGAATCTACACACATAAACAGAATCAGAAATGAGAAAGGAAAAATCACGACAGATCCCACAGAAATACAAAGAATCATAAGAGAATATTATGAGAATCTATATGTTAACAAGCTGGAAAACATAGAAGAAATGGACAACTTCTTAGAAAAATATAACCTACCAAGACTGACCAAGCAAGAAAGAGAAAAACTAAACACACCAATCACCAGCAATGAAATCGAATTGGTAATCAAAAAACTACCCAACAACAAAACCCCCGGAGCAGATGGATTCACCTCTGAATTCTACCAGACATACAGAGAAGAAATAACACCCATTCTCCTTAAATTTTTCCAAAAAGTAGAAGAGGAGGGAATACTTCCAAACTCATTCTATGAAGCCAGCATCACTCTAATACCAAAACCGGGCAAAGACCTCACCAAAAAAGAAAATTACAGACCAATATCCCTGATGAACGTAGATGCAAAAATACTCAACAAAATATTAGCAAACCGAATTCAAAAATACATCAGGAGGATCATACACCATGATCAAGTGGGATTCATCCCAGGGATGCAAGGATGGTACAACATTCGAAAATCCATCAACATCATCCACCACATCAACAAAAAGAGGAACAAAAACCACATGATCATCTCCATAGATGCTGAAAAAGCATTTGACAAAATTCAGCATCCATTCATGATTAAAACTCTCAATAAAATGGGTATAGATGGCAAGTACCTCAATATCATAAAGGCCATATATGACAAACCCACAGCCAACATCATACTTAACAATGAGAAGCTGAAAGCTTTTCATCAAAGATCGGGAACAAGAAAGGGATTCCCACTCTCTCCGCTGTTATTCAACATAGTACTGGAGGTCCTAGCCACAGCAATCAGACAAAACAAAGACATACAAGGTATCCAGAACGGTAAAGAAGTCAAATTGTCACTATTTGCAGATGACATGATACTGTACATAAAAAACCCTAAAGACTCCACTCCAAAACTACTAGAACTAATATCTGAATTCAGCAAAGTTGCAGGATACAAAATTAACACACAGAAATCTGTTGCTTTCCTATACACTAATGATGAACTAAGAGAAAGAGAAATCAGAAAAACAATTCCATTCACAATTGCATCAAAAAGAATAAAATACCTAGGAATAAACCGAATGAAGGAAGTGAAAGACCTGTACTCTGAAAACTACAAGACACTCCTAAGAGAAATTAAAGAGGACACTAACAAATGGAAATGCATCCCATGCTCTTGGCTAGGAAGAATTAATATTGTCAAAATAGCTACACTACCTAAAGCAATCTACAGATTCAACGCAATCCCTATCAAACCACCACCAGCTTTCTTTGATGAACTGGAACAAATAATTCTAAAATTCATATGGAACCACAAAAGACCCCGAATAGCCAAAGCAATCCTGAGAAGGAGGAATCAAACAGGGGGAATTACACTCCCTGACTTCAAGCTCTACTACAAAGCCACAGTAATCAAGACAATTTGGTATTCGCACAAAAACAGACCCACACACCAGTGGAACAGAATAGAAAACCCAAACATTAACCCAAACATATACAGTCAATTAATATTTGATAAAGGAGCCTTGGATATACAATGGGGAGATGACAGCCTCTTCAGCAGCTGGTGTTGGAAAAACTGGACAGCTACATGTAAGAGAATGAAACTGGACTACTGTCTAGCCCCATACACAAAGGTAAACTCAAGGTGGATCAAAGACCTGAATGTAAGTCATGAAACCATAAAACTCTTAGAAAAAAACATAGGCAAAAATCTCTTGGACATAAACATGAGCGACTTCTTCATGAACATATCTCCCCGGGCAAGGGAAACAAAAGCAAAAATGAACAAGTGGGACTATATCAAGCTGAAAAGCTTCTGTACAGCAAAGGACACCATCAGTAGAACAAAAAGACATCCTACAGTATGGGAGAATATATTCATAAAAAACGTATCTGATAAAGGGTTGACATCCAAAATATATAAAGAACTCATGCACCTTAACAAACAGAAAGCAAATAATCCAATTAAGAAATGGGCAGAGGACATGAATAGACACTTCTCCAAAGAAGAAATTCAGATGGCCAACAGGCACATGAAAAGATGCTCCACATCGCTAATCATCAGAGAAATGCAGATTAAAACCACAATGAGATATCACCTCACACCAGTGAGGATGGCCAACATCCAAAACACAAACAACAACAAATGTTGGCGAGGATGTGGAGAAAAGGGAACCCTCCTACACTGCTGGTGGGACTGCAAATTAGTTCAACCATTGTGGAAAGCAGTATGGAGGTTCCTCAAAAAACTCAAAATAGAAATACCATTTGACCCAGGAATTCCACTCCTAGGAATTTACCCTAAGAATGCAGCAGCCCAGTTTGAAAAAGACATATGCACCCCTATGTTTATCACAGCACTATTTACAATAGCCAAGAAATGGAAGCAACCTAAGTGTCCATCAGTAGATGAATGGATAAAGAAGAGGTGGTACATATACACAATGGAATATTATTCAGTCATAAGAAGAAAACAAATCCTACCATTTCAACAACATGGATGGAGCTAGAGGGTATTATGCTCAGTGAAATAAGCCAAGCCGAAAAAGACAAGCATCAAATGATTTCACTCATATGTGGAGTATAAGAACAAAGAAAAAAACTGAAGGAACAAAACAGCCACATACTCACAGAACCCAAGAACGGACTAATAGTTACCAAAGGGAAAGGGACTGGGGAAGATGGGTGGGAAGGGAGGGATAAGAGGGAAAAGGGGCATTACGATTAGCAGATGTAATGTTGGGGGAGCACGGGGAGGGCTGTACAACTCAGAGAAGACAAGTAGTGATTCTATAGCATCTCACTACGCTGATGGACAGTGAGTGTAATGGGGTTGGTGGGGGAGACCTGATGAAGGGGGTAGTTTAATAACCATAATATTGCATATGTAATTGTAGAATAATGATACCAAAATAAAAAATAATAATAATATAAAATACCAGAAATAGTATCATGACACATACGATCTGTAGAAAACCCTTTCCATCATTTCTCCAAATAATACAAGGCCTTCCTCCTTACCCAGGCTGATTGTTTCATTGTTGATTATGTCTTGTCCACTGGATCATAGTTTTCTACTTTTCACCACTTTCCCTTATTAAATGAATTTAATATCCAAGTGATCCTTAGAGACATTTCCACTTGCAGTGTGCACCAACTATTTATGGAGTATAAGCTTAATTATTGTAGAGCTTTTCATTAATTTAAGCATATTTTCTTTAAAGATCGAAACATCCTCTGTACCCATCTTTGACCATTTCAATGGACATTGAATTCAGTTCCATGAATACATTAATTTATTTGAAAATATGTATTAAGTACCCACTCCATGCCTTTGCCTTTCTACACCACATATGTTGCTCTCAAAAGCTTCCTGTGCATTAAGCTTGTCTCCCTAGGAAGACTTGGGAGAGTGAAGTCCAACTTCCAGCATGTAGCATTGAATTAAACATAGAGCAAATGCATGCCCTGCGTGTGCTTGCTTGGAAAGACACCCACTTCTTGAATCAGAATGCAAATTAAGACAAACAAACATAAAACCTCAGCGCATTATAAGCGTCATGCAATTGCTTTGAGCATATTTTAGTTAATGATATTTATTTGGCTGTCTTTCTGTCAGACGGAATCAAATAGAAGTCTCATGTTTAACCTGGGGACAGCAAGTTCAAAAGGAAAGTACTGTAAAGCCCTGAGAAATACTGCCATGCGGAGTATCAAGGTCCAGCATATATTCTTCTAGGATGTAAAGCAGGGATGACAGAGAATGGGAACTCCAGCCTGAAGCTTATTCTGAAGGATGCCAAGACCACTTTCGCCCTCCTACTCTGGGCCAGGCACAGTGATGGCGCTTCTCATCTCATCTCACTCAGCCTGCACAAAGAGCCCTGCGAAGTTGCTCCATTTTACAGAGCTCAGGGAGGTGAAATAGCAGACTTCCATTCATATGCTGGAACAGCTTTCAACCTTTTAAATACGTATTTTCCTCCAGGAATTAGTTTGATCCTGAATTAAAAAGAGTATTCTTAAGGGTGCTTTTTGAAGCAATGTGGCTCAAAATAAAGTTCAAAGTCCCCCTTCATCCTAAGGGGGTAGTATCTGCATTTTGAAAGGAGAGGCCAGTATAGGAGAGGGCTGGGGTAAAGAATGGGTGAGGGGCTCTTGTGGAATTTTTGAGGAAGATCTCTCTTGCCTTCAGCTGCCATAACTAGAACTAACTGAAACCTAGAAAATGCTTTGCTCTCTCACACTACCCATGACTCCACACCATCAAAATGTGGGAAAGCAAACATTGGGGTTGGCAGAGATCTGACTTGTATACACAGAAAACAATTTTCCAGATTCAGGATTTAAGGATCTTAAGCATTTCCAAATGCCCAAATGTCCTGGGTTTGGTAGACAGAGCCAATAATTTCTGTTCTTCAGGCTTGTGATGGAGTTGAAAAACAGGAGTTAGAACCCTAGTTATGTGTCCAGTTTCTGAGAATCAATAGGTGTGTGGCTAAATGAGCACCAAACATTTCTATGCCTTGGTTTTTCTCACTGTAAACTGGAGAGAGTGGTCTTTGCTCTCCCCCATTACCAGGATGGCATAAGGACCACATGGATATATCTGAAGGCTTTTCATAAACTTGAACCATTAAAAAAATCTCTGTGTTTGTGAGCTATTTTAAATCACAACCTTTTCAATTTTACGAATGGCGTGGTTCAGCTCCCCATAAAAACACAAATGCACATATGTAGAAATAGTACACAGATTATTTTAGATAGTGAGTGGAATCCCTGAAACCATGATGAATCCTAGATTGAGAATCTCTCCTGTAAATAGCTGTGGGAACCTCTCATAAAAGTCCCCTCCATGGGCCCAAGACTCCCTCACCCTCATTTGTGATGCCTTTTCCTTCTTGCAGGAAACCAAAAATATTAGTAATCGGATTATTTCCATCTCTTAGGTTTGCAAGGAACTGCATCTCTTCTCAAATTTGTCATAGATCTGCAGTGAGAGGTAAGAGCATGGCAAGTCTGCCCATATCTTAGAAAGAGTCCCTCCTTACCTGGGTTATGATGCCAAGAAAAGAATGGGGAGGAACGTGCCCAAATTAAGTAAGAAGCCTACAATTTCCTCTCCAAGGAGTTCCAAAGGAGGCAGAACATGGCTCCCTGACTGCTGCAAAGGTACCCAACTCTCCCCAGCAAAGGCCTGCCTGTAGCTGAGCAGAGCACTGACAGACAGTCCACCCCATCACCAAGCAGGGGAGCTCTGATGCCAGGAGTGCCGCTCAAAGACTCCCGCATCTGTTAGAGGGACGAAATGATGACAGTTGTGTCTGGATCATGCTCTACCTGAGAGAAATAAACAAAGACTGAAAACTCGTGATGGGTCCCTGGTTCCTGGGATCCTGAACTTTCTCTCTCCTTGCAATGAAGAGTCTGTCCCAGAGAAGGGAGCTCTTCCATTTCATGTTTCCGGCTGTGCGCTCTCTCAACACACACACCTTACCTGGTGAGGAAAGGCTGGAGCTCGTGCTCACTCTCCCTGCCTGCACAGTGCTGTTTGAGTTTTTTAAGTGAGTTATAAAAGAGCATTTATACAAATCTGATTATGTAACATCATAAACAAATGTAGCTGCTGCCAACACTAATTAGGGACATCAACTCCTCGGGTGCCACATGCACAGCGCTCTTGAGCTCTGAGTGGCTGACAACAGGTTCCCTGGGTATGCAGACAGCTCCTGCAGGTGCCCTGCGGAGATAACTCCCATGGCGCACCCTCCCCAGCCACTGAGGAACCTGGCTGTGACCACGGCAGGGCTCAAGTGCTGACCCTGACTAGGCCCCATCTTACTCCTACATCTTGCCCATGACCAAGAGTGCAGACTGTGTGTTTGCAACTGTAACTCTGTAACCTTGAATTTGTCTTCTGCTCTCCATCCCTCTGCCTTGACCTCAGCTAGGGCTCCTGCTATCCCCTGCCTACTATACCTGAAGTATATAGGTGATCAGATGGATACTGGTGACCAAACTCACACATGTGCAAACAAACAGGTTTAGGCAGAAGGGCACATTAGGCTGACAGTGAGATAGCTTAGACTAGGGGTGGGGGAGATCCAGGAATTGGTGCTAACTTAGCACATTGGCCTGGTCTCCCTGGCTTCTACAGAGACACACTAGCCAGCAGATCCAGCCATCAGTGGCTTTCATCAATGGGCTGGGTCAAGGCTGAAGAGAAGCTCATGGGCTTTCTCAGCTGCCCATGTATCCTTCAAGTCTCTGAGCCATAGCCATAGCTACTACTTCTTCGAACAACATAATCAACTCAGCAAGACGCATTTATGCATTACACTTTCCTAACTTGCTTACACTTTATAGAGTTGCATCCCTCTGTCCCATGATCCACACATGTGCTTCTCAAACTTTCACATACATCTGGATGACCTGGAGAGCCTGTTAAGATGCAGAGCCTGATTCAGTAGGTCTGGGGTGGGGCTGAGGTTCTGCATTTCCTAAAAGCTAACAGATGAGGCCCTTGCTGCTGGTCTGTGAGTAGTGAGGGTCTCTGAGGGCCAGTTTGGGACCTCCAACAAGGGTAGGCTGCTCAAACCTTTACACAGGACGTGATTTCAAGTCTTGGGTCCCATGCTAGACTCTGCTTCCTCTTCCGCCCATTCTCCACTAAACCTGCCCCCTACTCAGCCTTTTTGTCTCTGGTCTGCTCTCATCCATCTCTGCTCCCCTCATTTCTGTTTCCAAAGTTTTCTTAAGAAATAAAACCCATGTCTTGCTGTGTCACTCTCCCTTGCTTCAAATTCTTCAGTACCTCTCTACTGGGCTTAGAAAACACACTTCTTAATACTGCACCTGTGGCTCATTAGAACCTAGACTCTGCCCCCCTCTACTGCTGTCCTGGGGTGTCCCGGCAGTCTGCCTCAGGCCTGAAGCAGGGCGCTCTACACTCCGAGGCCTCTTCCTTTCCGCTTACGCCTGCTCCACCACAGTGACTGTAACTCTTCCTCCTTCTTCCAGCATTGGCACAGAGTCCCCTGCGCCACAGCAAGAGACCCGTTCCTTTGTGTTTTCTGTCTCCTTTTTTGTTTCCCTCACTTGACAGAGCCCCATGAAGGTGGGAGCTGCATGCCCATCACAGATGCAGTGTACCATTGACTGCACAGAAAATGGGGCGTGGCTCAAGGCAGGTGCTCAGTAACTCACTGAGGAAAAAAGGAAGGTGGGAGGGCCCCAGCAACCGCCCTAGTGACTTTCCTTTTCCTGTGCCCCTCCAGTCGAGGAGCCAGGTGTCAATCACTAGGCTAGAGTAAAGATGTTGTCTTCAAACTTCATGAAACGTTTTTAGCTCTCCCTGCCAAAAGCTCAAAGAAAGCAAATTAGCTCTGCAGACTCTTAGTTGCAAAACCTTCATTTAATAAGCAGGCAAACTACCAAGTATAGAAACAGATGCCGAAGAAATCATACAGGCTAGAGCAACTTGTAATGGAAGGAGATACTTAGAACATGACTATTCTTTCTAAAAATTTTTGATAAATGGCAAACTTGATGGCCTTGCCCCAGAGGAGATGCCACATTGTAGCACTGAGAACAATGAAGTTTCCTTCTGGTAACATCCCTCCTTCATTCATTCTTTGCTTGCACTTGCCTGGTGCCTGAACGCCTGCCAGGCTGGACTCAGGGGAAGGCAGCCAGAGAAGGTGTGGTTCTGGCACTCCCGAGAGGACCAGGCACTCACATGTCCCCCACACACGTGCTGACAGCAGGAGAGTCACAGCCAGCATATGCTTGGCACAAATATCACAGTGTGGACACCTCTGCCACATGGGAAACCAGTCAGTGGGGAAAAGGCTCTTCTCAGAATTTGGCTGCTTAAGAAATCCTTTATAATTCCATATTGTCAGTTCTGGATTTATTAAAGGTCACACAAAAAGTAATATTCTCTTCCACCACAAAAATCAGGGTTTGAATAAAGGTCTGCCTAAAACCACATTTCACATTAATGAAGACCATATTATTAAAATGAATTTTAATTTTAGTGTTTTACTCTCAAGTTTGGAAAAAGAGTGATTAATTAAAGAGAATGCTTTCCTTGCTTTTCTCCCCCTGGGTGGGCTTTCACACCCATTTGGCCTGATTATCCCTGGCCAAGGGCCCAGCCAGCTGCAGCTGAGTGTAGCTTGGCTCTCCCTGGGCAGAGAAATGTCTTGCTGCCACGCCAGGGGCCAAGGCACTTACACAGTGGCTCCGATGCCACTCCAGAGAAGCCCATAATGAACACCATTACATCAAATGATTATGTAAATTTGACTTCAAAAAAGTAATTGAAATAAATTTTTCTCATTCCTTCCCTATGGCAACTCCATGAAGCATTAGCCCTAAGCCCCTAAAGAAGCATAGCCAAATGGTTGTTAACTCTCAGCTGTAACCAGCTGACATGGTAATACTCTCTAGCTTAGTTTCAAATGATCCACCTCTACTCCACCATCAGAATTTGGCATATTCTTTGGAATGCCCTGGAGGAGTGCAGGCTTCTGGAAGGCAGGGCCAGATCTCGCTCACTGAGTGTTCCCAGATCCTGGCATAGTGCTGGACACAGAGTGGGCACCAGTGAACTTGGGCTGAGTGAGGGCATCCCTCAGACATGCTTGCTGCTGGCACCGAATGTCTGGTTGCTGCATAATGTCAGCCTTCCTGGTGGTTGTCCATTAGCCTTGTTTTGATAGATCCCTCACGACAAAACTTATTCCCATTTCCAACAAAAAATTAAGCAGGTTCTTCCCATAAGTGGCCTGGGTAATCTCTGAAAATGGATCACTATTTATCAGACCCAGAAAATCCCACAAAATCACGCGCATCAAGAGGTTCAAATCCTTGGGTCCACTTGAAGAACACCCATGAAACTGCCCAGGCCGTCAGGGTATGCAAAGGCAAAAAGCTACCAAGTACCTTAAAAGATGTCACTTTATGGGAGCAACACATGCCATTCTGTCCACACAGTGGTGGGGCTGGCAGGTGTGCCTGGGGCAGACAGTGGGCTGGACACAGGTTGGCAGCCCAGCAAGATGGCACAGTTTTGCTGCACATGCTTAGAAATGCAAAGATGATGCTGCACTTAGGGGGTTAGATGTAGAATCTCTGATCGTCAAGCACATCCCAGTGAACTACGTCCCCAAGATGCCCTGTACTCAGAGAGCTCATGGTCACCTTCACTCATACATGAGCTCTGCCTGCCACATTGGGATGATCTTTACTAAGGAAGGACAGGTTGTTCCTAAACCATAAGAGAAGGTTGAAATAAAAGAAAAAGATACAGTAGAAGAAACTGAAGAACAAAAGTTTATGGTCTGGGAATAAATTCAGCATAAGATGAATGCAAATGGAAGTTAAAAAAAAATTAAGCAGGTGCTTTTTGAAGGGAGCACTTGCTATTTCTTAAATTAACATGATTCCTGACTAGCATCTGAGGTCACACTACTGTCTTTCTGGGCTCTCCCTGCCTGCGCAGGCCACAGGATACATGGCTGTGTGGGTGCTGAGGCTGTCCTAAACTTATGTCTTTCCAAACCTTTCCTGTCATCTCTAACCTCCAATATCCCAAGTTCTCTAGGCTGGGACGTATGAGTATAGAAGTTTCCAAGACTGGTGGATAAAATTAGGACGGCTACAATTTTGCATGTAATAGAAGAAAGAAAGTAAGCTTTCATGTCAGACCGCCTGGGGCACAAACTAACTCTCCTTTTTGAAGCCCCTAAGGCTTAATTTTCTCATCTGTAAAATGGAGATGATAATGCCCTAGATTTTGGAAAGCAATTAAATTTGAAAAAAATGTGCCAAGTGCCTGTACCGTACATGGAACACTGTAGTGTCTATTATGGAAACCATTTGCTGTTACCTCACCAGCCCAGGTCACATCAGCTAGACCAGAATGTATAACTCTTGACTCTCCCTGACCATTTCCTCCTGAGAGTTCCAGCCCCTGAAAGCAGTATGGTGTCAAATAAGCCCTCTGCAAAGCCTCCACTCAACCCCCAGTCTTGTCAGACTTCTCAAACTATGGGTTAGGCATGTTGACCAAATGTTCTTGTGAGAGCTGCAAGGCAATCGCTCCAGCTAGAACATTTGTCTGTGTCAATTTATCTCCATCTAGACTCAGATTTTTATCTGGAGTTGTTTGAATAGGAAGATAACATTAGAGGCAGGACAGTCTCTCCTGAGGCCCTGTTTGTTGTAGTGACATTTTAACAGAGGTAGGGGCTTGGCTTGCATCAAGCTGGCTGGCATCTTAGACCATCTGTGGCTCCAGGAACTGTAGGGACGAAGCAGTGAGGGAGTGGGGACTGTGACTGGAAAAGGAATCAAACACCCCACGGGAAAACCCCTCCTCCAGGTGCTATTTATTTCCATAGACACAGGAGTGGCTAATTTTGTTATCTTGACTGGCCATGGTGCCCAGATTAAACATGATTTGTGGGTGTGTCTGTGAGGGGTTTTCCAGATGAGACGAGCATTTGAATTGGTGTACTGAGTACAGTAACAGCCCTCCCCAATGTGGACGGGCCGATTCTCAACCTTCAGGACCTGTATAGACCAAAAGGCAGTGGAAGGGTAAATCATCCCTTTATTCCTGCCTCGCTGATTGAATTGGGACATCTCATCTCATCTCCAACCCTTGGACTGAGATTTACACTGCTGGCCCCTCTGGTTCTCTAGACTTCTGATTTGGACTGGGTTAACTGGCTTTCCTGGGTTTTCAGCTTCCACAATCACATGAATGGATTCTTCATAATAATCTCCTTTAGATAGGTAGACAGATAGATAGATATATGAGTATATATGTATTCTTTTCTCTGGAGAACCTTGACTAATACAGATACTGAACTTAAAAACAACAACAACAACACATGAATTCCTGAAGTGTCAGAGCTATGAGGGCTCCTGGAGAATATCTAATCCACATCTCTCATTTCAAAACTGGGCAAGCAGAGGCCCAAGGAGGGAAAGGGACTTTTCCAGGATCATATTGTTCGTTAGTAGGAGAACTGAGGCTGAAACCTGACCTCCAAATCCGTAGAATGTAGTTCCTTCTGGCTTTTGTGTATGGATAAAATTTTTACAATAAACTGATCTTCAAACATGTTTTGGAAGCCCTTAGTTGGAAGAATTCTGCAAGGTCCTGTAGGTCATGTGCTGACGCTGCATCAGGGTGAACTGGTGAAATCACCGCAGACCACTAGCCCTGGGCATCTGCTGTTGCTGACACCTGAATGTTCCTAGTCCTTCATCCCACCTTCACATCCGCAGTATTTCAGCCACCTCTCTTCTGACTGCCTTGGGTGTCTTCCCAGGTACATGCTGTAAGTTTCTGAGTGTCGCACCTGTACTCCTGCGCAAGTCCACTTAATGTGTGAGGGCCCAGCTGAGACCTGCTGACCCCAAAGCATTTGAGTAAGATCCTTGGCCCCCTCCACTGCTCCCCAAATTGTCACCATCTCCTCCTCCGGGCTTGGGGCTGCCACTCTGCAGGCCCAGTTGTGGCCACCTGCAGGCGTCAGGAGAAGTTGCTGTGTTCCTGGTGGGTGGCACCCCCATGGGGCCCCTAAGCAGTAGGGCTTGTGTCCCCACTTCAAAAGAGCCCCTTCAGCTAAACCTATACCCCACTGTTCTGTGGGATGCCAAAATGAGGGCTTTGATCTGCTCAGGGAATGGACATTGTTGCCTCTCTCTTCAGATACCCACAGACAGGCCTTTGAAGTTCCCTTCTCACGTGCCCACTAATTTGCACCTGGGATGCCTGGGAGGCTGCAGGTCTGGAACCGTGTTGATGTCCAGAACCACTTACTGCTCATAGATCCTGTTTTGATTAGAAAAGTGATCTCAGTCTTGGCAGAATGTTAGAATCACCCCAGGGAATCTTTAAGGAATCTGAGGCCTGGCCCAATCTGGGGTCAATTAAATCAGAGTCCCAGAGGGTATGACCTGGGTATAAGCATGTGTGAAAGGCTCTGGTGGCAGGAAGAGAGTCTCTGGGGGTTACTAACTGGGCTGGGGCCTGGGGGGGCCTGCGGGTGCTGGAGCTGCTCTGTTGTCTTCATGTCTTGCCTCACAAGGGGGGCAAAGGTTTTGTCTGGGCAGGGTTTGGGGAGTCAGGGTATGTCTTGCCAGTGGGTTTCAGCTCCGGAAAAGTTCACTCTTGATTTGGTGAGACCAAAAAGTGACAATAGAACGTTCTTGGGATGAAAGGGTTTATATCCAGTTTTTCTCCTGGTGGTGGTAGGTCAAGCACTATAATCCCATCTGCTTCAGAGCAAGTCTGCAGGCAGCAAGCCTGTCTCTGCCTCGGGCCTCTGTCCCCACAGCTGTCTCAGTCTCTGTGCTAGGCTCTGCCACCACTCCAGCCTCTGCTCTCCTGCAGCCTTGCAGCCCAGAGCACTGGGCGGAGCTCTTTATATAGAGTCAGTAATGACATATTGCCCACACGTGTACAGTGAGCAAGACGACCAGGGTCAGGTGAGAATCCTGGCCATAGGAAATTTCATTTTCTTTACAGGGTATCTCACTATGTGCCCTGCACCCCTCCACACACTGTAGAGCTTGCATTTCCCACTCAGATGATACCCATTCAAAAAAACAAGCAAGCATGCTGAAACCCATTAGGAGGGGAGAACTGCAGCAAAGTAAAAAAATCACATAATTTTGTTTTACTTCAGAGGCCCAGGTATTCTGTGTTCTCGTGCCTCGTTTTCAAATGAAAGAAATCTGTCTAATATGCCGTTTCAAGTTGATTTTTTTTTTTTAGCCTTAAGAAAAAGATGGCTTAACACAAATGTAGTTCTGGATGCCGTAAGGATGCCAGGGCTTTCTGAAGGTCACATCCCCTTTGCAGGGGGACAAGTAGGGGCATGAACCATATAGTTTTTCTGGAAATAAAGAGTTTCTCGGGATGCAGGATTTTTAGTGCTAAAACTGGGGAAGTCCCGAGAAAACCTAACCAACTGGTCACCCTGCGAAGAACTCGATCCTAATTGCTGGGTGGCTGGGCTCTCAACATGGCCATGAAAGCAACACAGGGTCAGATGTCACTGATAACCAAGTCAAGACCCCAAGGTCTACGTTGAGGACCTTTCAACTCATATTTCTGAAAACCATCCAAAATCTCAAAGGCATTTATCCCTACACAGAAGAGGACTCTTCATAAGCCCATCCTGGTGATGTGTTTCCTTTTCTGTTTTCTGATGTCAGTTCATAACTGTGGCCCTCAGGTATTTGGCACCAAGATTCTTGATCGTTTCATCCATTATTCATAATCCTCACAATAACTGAAATAGCATAATTATTCCCATTTTAATAACCCTAGGATTAGATTCCCAAGTCTGTCTGAATTCACAGCCCACTGCCTTTCCACAATGCCATGCTGCCTGTCTGAAGCAATTCAGGATGCGCCAGGACATTAGTAGCCCCATAGACAGCTGCTAAGGGGCCCAACACCCACTTCTGGAATTCCTCCAGACTCGTGCCCCCACCTTCCTGACCAGCCCTTCCTTGGACTGATTTACTAGTTTGAGATTCCCATGTTTACTGAGACTTCAATTAAAATAATAATAATAATATATTAACAACAGCAGTGTTAAGTGTACTTACTATATGCCAGATATTTCACTATGCATCTTACAACATGTTTCATGAACTCCTCATCCTGTGAGATGGGTATCATGCCCAATGTGCAAATTAAGAAACTCAGGCTTAGAAACACAAAGTAACTCAACCAAGTGTACACAGCTGCCTAGGGGTGTGGCTGGATTTCAAGTCCACATGTGTCTGATTCCTTCTCCTGGCTTGAATAGACAGAGAAGGGGATAAGCATCTTGAATGACAGTTGAACTCATGGCAGTGCAAGTTCTCCTAGTAGCAACTGTCCACTCAGAGCCACAGGTATTTCCCAGGAATGTCCTCTGATTGAAGGGGCAGGAGGTGCATTCAATTAACATTTCATGCAGAGCCAAAATTCACGACTCTCCTGGGGAAAATAATAAAACGTCACCTTAGTCATAATTAAAAATGATACTCAGCTTCCATCTGATATGCATCTAAATCTATTTTAGTGTTATTAGTGTGGAAACAGATTCTCCATCAGTGTCGTTCCTGGCTCATAAATAAAGTAGAAGCAAAATAAATTTGAAGTTGGAAGTATCAACGTAAATGCATTTTTACAAGTTGTCTTATTTACAGTCACAGATTCACAGTTTATTGATTGCAAGCTTAAAAAAAAAGCCATGCATATCTATACTGCATTACAAGAAGAAGACTTTAAGAAAAGAATAATATTGATGGTACACATGCCCTCAGGAGGTGCCACCAGCCATGCTGGCGAGAGCAGGGAGGAATAGCCTCCCTCAGTTCTAGAACAGAAATCAAGTGGGAGTTCACGCAGGGTGAGGCCCTTGTCCAAAGCCCCCCACAACCCCCGCCCGAAGTCAGGTAGTGCAACACCTTTCTGAATCAGAGTGAGACATTGTCCCTGCAGAGCCGCAGCGCCTCTGGAGAAGGAAAGAAGCTTGCATTGAGACCAGGGACCTTCTCTGCTCCGTTGCCAGTTACTGCATTTTCCTTTTGAGAAGTTAGCAGTCTCAGGGACATGGCAATGCATTTGTACCAAGCTTTGGAAGCCCTTGACCACACTGGACTCTCTCCCTGGATTGCCCTTCCCTCTCCTTGTCAACCTGGCACACTCACTGTTGTCCTTCCAAAACCTACTTTTCCTTATCTTGCAGGTAAAGGATTAAAAACAGTCCTTTTCCTTTGCAACCTCCAAGTCTCATACATCCACCATTGATCCACTTATGCACAGTTGGACAATTTCTTTATTTAAATGCCCGTCTCTCCTTCAAGGCTTTGAGTTTCTTGGGGATGCAGCTGAATTTCTTTCATTTCTGTATTTGCCTAGCACAGTGCCAGCCTAGAAGCAGTTGCCTGCATAGTTCACTGTGTGGGATTCAAACTAAATTGACTGTCTATTTGACTTTCTCACAGGCATACTTTTATCTAGTTATTCATTCAACAGACATTCCTTGAAGACCTACTATGCCCTCAGCTTTGATGCTGAAAGCCAAGCACACAATACATTGCCAGGCCTGTCACATGTGGCTGTCAGGTTAGGAGACAAAAGCCATGCCTACCAAAACAAGTAGGTCAGTGTTTCCCAGGATGTCTTCTGAGAAACCAAGATACTCTGTGACAGAGGGCCTGGGGTGAGCTGGCCTGGGGAGCCCTGCACAGCCCTGCCTCCCGGGAGCTGCCTGCACGCTAGCACAGCTCTGGCCTGAGAGGTTCTGCAGCAACATGTGCTGTGGCATTTTTAAATCCTGACTTTTCAAAATTTATTGGGCAACAGTAGCTTTTTAAAAAAAAAAAGATAAAATTAACATTCTGTAGGAGCAAGTGTTACAGAGAACAAATTGCAATAAACGTCAAACCGGATGTTTGATGTTTATATACACACAAAGTAAAGCTGCTTAGGAAGGGGTTCAATAGGAGAAAATTCTTCTTCAGATAAGGGAGGCCTTGGTCTTTGAGAAAGGTCTTCCTTCATTCTCCTACTGCAGTTAAGTTTGCATCAGTAAACTGTTTTTAAGCAGTATTAGATGCCAAGCATGAGCCTAGGGGCTGGGGCTGCAGACACTGGACCGAGTGTAAAGCCTGTGCCTGGTGTTGTGAGGGTGTGTGTTTGAATGTAAAAGTGTGTGTCATTGTGTGTGTCTCTACACGTGAGTGTGTATGTTCGTGTAATGTGAGTATGAGTATGTGTAATGTCGAAGACAGAGCCCCTTCCCACAAAGAGCATAGATTCCTAGTTAGATGTGGAGTGAAGGAAAGAAAGGGGAGGTGGCATTTCCTGAGGGTGAGGGGCAGGGTCGCCTATGGCACACAGTCCTGCACAGCTGGGATGTGAGTTTGGCTTCACATCAAAGTCGTTCTCTTCTTGATAACTAGCACATCACACCCCAACACCCTGTCAGGCAGCCCCACTCTGCACCCATCCCATTCATTGCTATATGAGTCAGGCAGCCCACCGCCCCTCCCTGGAGGCCACTCCTGGGTATAGGCAACACAAGGAAGGCCCCTGGCATGTTTCCCAGCCACATAATCCATGGGATCACATAATACCGGCCTAGCAACTCTGCCACGACTGAGGTAAGCTGCTAGGGCTTCTCCCCGGCATTCATCCCAGACAGCTATCTCTCCACTCTCCCTCTGTCATTTCTGAGAGAGAGATCTATCTCTTTATAGGAGAGATGCTGTAGGGTGGGCAGGAGAAATGTGAACACAGGCCTGGGCTGTACCGAGGAGAGCCAGCTGTGCTCTGAGTGTAACCAGGCCTGTGGTCCCCATTCTGACATGGACTGACTACAGAGGCTCAGTCTAGGCCTGTTCTCTCACCTGTGCAATGCAGGGAGGTAAACTCTAAGCACATTCACATGCTTATGGATTCCCTAGCAGTTATGTTAGGATGCAGACTGACGCTCAACACATCTAGCAAGCTCCCCGGTGAGGCTGAAGCTTGGTTGGTTTATGGTCCACACTTAAAGCAGCAAGACTAAGCTCTCTTCTCCCTCCTAGGGTCTACAGTCTAGGTTCTCAGCACTCCCTCTGATGGCTGAAACCATGGAACCCATGGAGGCCCTGCACATATACAGCTGTGACCATTACCTGTGTGTCTCAGCCACACACAGCCCAAATGGGGTGCTTTCATTATGTTCTGACAGCCCCATGAGGAACAAACAGGCATCCATGCAGCATGTACTCCTTCCCACGCACGCACAGGTACATGCCATGTATCCTCCATATTCTCTACCCTGTGTTCACCAGAACCACCCTCCACCCCAGCCAGCTGCTAAATCAGACAGATGAGAGCAACATTACCCAGGGTGTTGATGATAAAGGACGTCAACACCGCTTCATGAACCACTTGTGAAAAACACACACTAGCCTATCACTTACCCACGAATGGCTTTGTTTCTAAAATCTGGATTAAAATACTGAGCCTCGAATTAGCCTCTGGGTGGTGAGCAATCGTATTCTAACCTGGGAAGGGAAGACCAAGCACACTGCTGTGGGTGTCCTTTCCAGTGGGCGTCCTGCATGCTCCTCCCACTTGGGTTGCATCCCACGGGATGGGGGTGGGCTGGGCGCTGGACCTGGGAAGCCCTATGCCTCCAGACTGCGGTTTGGAAAACGTGACTGATGCCATTAGCAAGCATGTGCTTCAGAGGGTCAGGGCGGGGAAGTCAGTGGGCTCCCTGGGCTTGGCAAGGGTTCTAGAAGAATCAGAGCTTAACAATGAGTCAGAAGAGGAAGAGGTGAATGTTGATTAAAAAAAAAACAAAAACACATAAAAAGTATGGATGACCATGGCAGTGTATGTATACTCCTGTATGTGAGTCCGGAAAGAGCAACGACATGGATCAGCTCAGACCCTCCAGGGAGGGGTTGCAATGTTCCGGTTTCCCCAAGGAAGAGAATCGCTTGGGGAATGAGCACTTTTCCTTCATAGTCTGCTGGGCAGTGAGGAGTCCGTCAGGCCCCATCGCCTCTGTGAATGCCAGGCGTAGCAGCCTAGGGAATGGGAGTTGTGTCCTCTCATAAAATTCAGAGTCCTGTGAGCTCCTTTTGCTTGTAAGTTTCCCTTTGGGAAGGTGATGACTGAGTGTCAAACTCTCAAGGTCCATAAAAACCCTGTCATTCCCAGCCAAGTGGGAAGGCCCTGTGGTGAAGGCCCCCGTGCTTGTCTTCCGGAGGGAAACATTAACTTCCCTGGTCTCTGGGAGGCCAGAGCACAGAGAATTGATGTTTGGGTTAAGGAACACCAGGCTGCCAAAATGTTGAGTAAATTTAAGTAAAAAATACTCTCAGAAAGGATACATGGCCAGCTTTTCCGGAATTGTATTTCAAGTGTGCTTTCTGCATATTTCTGCTCATCTGTCTCACATGTTTTCCCGGAAAATACTGAAGATACATTTAAAAATGACAATGTGGTTTCTATGAGTCTTTTTTCACTGATTCCCAGAATAAACTAGGTTTCCCCCATTTATATCTATTCATAATATACTGTACAGGTCCCCTCTTCTGTAGCATATAAGGCGGCTCTATAAAATAGCACGTGTGCATGTGGAAGGCTGTCTTCTTTCCTGACAGCAGAATATCTGTCCTGTTTATTGATGTATCCCCAGATTGAAGAATAATTCCCGATACATAATAAACACCCAATTAAAGTGTGTTAAATGAACGAATGAATTCATAGTCTAATCACTTGTGACAAAAGACTCTGGGACACTAGAATCAGGGCAACATGACTATGAACAGTTATAGGACATTGACATCAGGATTGGAACTAAGGTCAGGATCAATATCCTTCTCAGCCAGCTCTTAAATGTTTATTCTAACAAATGGATCTAGATGGGTGTCCTCAACCACAGGCCCAGGGCAGTGGATTCATGGAACACTGAGTCCATTCTCCTCTCTCTCATCCATGGCAGACACTAATATTGAATATGGACATGGCTTGGAAATATTTTCTAACAGAGCATTTCCAGCAGTCATTGCCAATTGACTGGAGATGACAGGAGATATGAAACCTATTTACCATTCTGGCCACAGACAACAGGGAGGAGCAGGCACATTTTGACAAATGGGTAAAAGTTAGACCATGACATGGTACTCTATATATTCCTTTGTTGTTGTTTTACTATCTTGCTAAATGTATTGAGAAACAGAACAGAACAATAACTTACAAATCATAATTACTATGGCTGATTTCATGCATTATTATTTTTCATGTTCTGTTATCAAGTTAAAATTCCTCATATCCTGGGATGTTGATACATTACAACCTGACGAAGGGTGACCCATCCTGCCTCCCCCACTCTGAGCCTCCTAGATGATGGTCAGCACGTCATCTGGGAAGAGGAAGTTTCTCTGATGGAGAGGGTGAGTCCATGTGGGATCCGAGCAGTGCCACGAAGAACTTTGGGTTTCTCTTTTACCCCAGCTTCAGGACACCTCTTATCCCCTGGTCACTTTCCATTGCTTTGGTCTCTCAAAGCTGGCCCACTTCGTCCCTAGCTCTTTATTCTGCTGCTTTGCTAGGAGCAAGGTCAAGGATCATCTACCATCAGCAAAGCCCAGCATCTTGGCTTGCCGGATGTGTGTCGCACGCTGGCAGTATAGGTGAGCCTCACTTGTGTATCATTGTACATCTGATCAATAAATGTTATCTCATCTTCCCTCTTAACAGAACTGTTGAGCTGGTATTACTGCATTATTATTATCAGATGAGGAAGTGAGACTCAGTCAGAGTAGGTAGCTCGACCAAGGTGTCCTAGCTGGGGAATATGACTGCTTGGTGGGGCTCGAATCTTGTCTCTTTGTTTCCAAATTTCATTCTTTTTCTATAAGGCCATGTGGTCTCCCATGCTTATTTTCTTTGTTCACAAGAGCTTGCTTAGTAAGTACGACCATAAAACAAGGCATCATCCAGGGGCAATTCAGGCAGAGCTCTATGGCTGGGATTGGAGCTTGGAGAAATACTGAAGACAGGGGTATGTATGCAGGTGGAATGTCTGTGCCAAGGAAAGGTGGAAAGGTATCCTATTATCTGGAGTGAGATCATACATATAGACTTTCCTGTTCCTTCTTTTAAATATGTTTATGTACACACACACATATATGTGTATAGATATATATAAATACATACATATATATCATTTCATCTCTTCAAAGGTACATATGTTTTTATATTTCATCATCACTGAAATCAGGATGTGGCTTACAATCAATGAATAAATGGCATCTCACAGTTTCTGGCCAGGCTGTAGTCCTGATGCAGGTATCTTTGCACATCAAAATTTGCAGAATGGCTTTTAGCACTTGGAGAAAGTCCTGGATACAATAATGGGGCATTTTAAGAAATGCTACATTAGCAGTGCTTCAGTGGCATACAGGATGATATTGTATGGAAAAACTTGGGCTTGGACAACTCTGAATCACAGGTAATTAGAAAATCTAGCCACTGAATATGAAGATAATCTTGGGACACCTCAAACATTTAATTCTATCTATATTATATATTTTTAAAGTATGCATAAGAGTAACAACATTCTTCTGTTGGTTTTAAAAATGTCTTCTAAGAAGTAGAAAATCTAAAAGTTTCAAAGTTTGAGAAAGCATGTGTCATAGCTTAGCTGGCAATGTTTGCGGTACACAAAATATTGGCACATCTTACAATTGATGATATCTTTGCATCACTGAACAGAGCCCACATATATTGTGTGTGTATTCATATGTGTGTATGTTTTTTCTGCCACTCTAAAGAAAAATAGAGTTGCAGATCTGGACAAAGTCAAAATTGTGACATTATCTCATTTTGCTTTTCATGTCACCAACCACTCTACCCCATTCTCACAGCCAAGATTTAGGGAAACTAGCAACAAAATCTGTGATTATTGAGGCCTTCCTGCAACCCAACTGTGAGAAAAGCTTGCTGGAATAGATGATAAGATGTTGAGTACATTTAAGAAATGTACAGAAATGTATTTTTTCCATGTGTCACTATTATTTTCCCCTAAAATTAATGTTTTCAATTCTGTTGGGCAATCTAACTTCCCTTTTAGATCTACATCCATTGTACTTTACATTATAAATGCTGAATTAAAACTCTGGAATTCAAATCTCTTCTTGCCTTAAATGTTCTATTATTTCAATGCATCACAACTTTCTTTGTAGCTGAACTCAAGGCTCTGAGGCATTCTTGAAATAGTCCTTTTAAAGCTGATATTTTAAAATCACCCCCAACTCAAGTTAAAATGGTTTTGACATGGTGTTCTGAGAAAGCACAGCACTTAATACCAAACACTTCTCGTGTATTAAGCAGGATTAGTCAGCCTAATTTTAAAAAGATGTCATAATGAGTACGCTGCAATAGATGTTTTCAAATTTGAGTCAAATTTGCTTCTATTTTTTCCTTTCAATGTCTTAGAACATGAAGGAAAAGTTCCACTTCTGAAAATGAATAGAAACCTCTGATTACCATTTACAGAATAAGATGCAGCAAAAACGGATGAGGTTCAGACTTACTATTTCCATTGTCTAATAGAAGTAAAATATATCAGAAGCAGTTTCTTATGGACAGTATAGATTTTTTTTTCTGCTCTGTGAAGAAAATGTTCTTAAAATAGACCACAGAGAACTTTACCTAGCTGAAAACCATGCATAATTCAGTACTGAGAGTGAACCATAATCTCTTTACACTGTTTGGATAAATAGTTTTGTTCTCTGAAAACAGGAATTTTCCAGATAGCAGTGAAAAGTCAGATTATATTCTCCTCAATAAAAGTATCTGCCACAACTGGAGGCTCTGGCAATCTATCCCATGGCCCCAAAGGGTCAAGAGAAATGTCCTCTGTCCTCATATCTGAGACAAGATGAAAATACAACATTGGGGTTGATGCTTGGGAAAGCATTCATGTTTAGCTCTGAATACATGGGTGAGTGAAATGGGCCCATTCGTTTGAATGCTGGATGTATATATATGAAAACACATGTTGATTTCCTTCTGTAACTGAGAAATACTGAGTTTTCATTTAGAAGGATATTGATTTGTTTGACAGAAATACTTTAGAGACAATAGAGCCTAGAGTTTAAGAACATGACTTCAAATCCCTGGCTACTCCAATTACTAACCATGCAAGCTTGGGCAAATTACTCAACCACTTCATACTAGTTTCACCATGTGTAAAACAAAGATAAAAATAATCCCAAGTAGGACTTCTACTTCCTGATAGAATAATAGGAACCTTCTGCCTTAGAAAGCCAGAACAATGGAGAAGTGTATAAAACAATGGTTTTCAGATATCATACAATAGGCAGCAGAGCACAGTGATCTCTGTGAAACGAGAAACAAATGAGGTGAACCTTATGCTCAGCTTATGACCTGGAAAACGTTTCTAGGCCTCAGCACAGGGAAAGAGTGTCCAGAGAGAGTTCAGCAGTTTGCAAGAGTTATGTCAGATTCTGAAGTTTGAGAGGGCAAAGGCAGCTAGAATTTGTGGGGCAGAGTTAAACCAGAGAAGAAGTAGATGTGTAGACAGAGAGAGAGTGCTCTGGAGATGTTAAAGGGTTTCCCTCAAATCTGACTGAGTGAGTACCAATCAGAGCATGCATGTGAGAAAACCACTAAGGCTAGGGAAATAACTATTAAAAGGAGCAGGAAGAATAGCCCCTGGAGCTCACACAGTGCTAAGAATGGACTGTATTCCCATCATCCAGTAAGGAAAAATCTTGAAATATATGAGGCATGGAGCATTGCCTTATTTATGGTGACAAGTTATTCCTAGACTAACAGCTGATCTGGTCCCACCAAATAATAGTTAAAAGTAAGCCTTGAAAAGTTCAAACTGGATTATAAGTAATTTAATTACATTACAGAATGAAGTCCCAAAATATTTAAAGTCATTAAAAAAAAATCCCACAACTCAACAACAACATGAAATTCGAAATGTCCAAAATCCAATAAAAATTTACCAGGCATACAGAGAAACAGGAAAACATATGGGGAGAACAACCAGTTGATAGAAACAGACCCAGAAGTGACACAGATGATAGAATTAGTAGATGAGGAATTTAAAACAACTATTGTAAATACGTTTCATATGTTCTAGAAGTAACAGAAAAGAAAGCATGGACAGGTAAAGAAAGATACAAAAATTAGATAGATATAGGTATACTATAATTGCTATCTATTTTCCTATCTATCTATCTATGTATCTATCAACCCATCTAACTATCCTTCCTTTTCTTCTCATGCTTTCTTTCCTTTTATCTGTATCTCTGCCTAACTTCTAGAGATGAACAAAAACAATATATGAGGTTTAAAATATACTAGGTGGGATTACAGCATATAAGACACCGCAAGAGAAAGAGTGGTAAGACATAGCAAGAGAAACTACCCAAAATGAAATAAAGAGGAAAAAATAAGATTGAAAAATAAAATGAGCAGAGAATCAGTATATCAGTGAGCTATGGGACAATATCAAGCAGTCTAACATACACATAATTGGAATCCCAGAAAATAGGCATGGTGACAGAAAAAAATGTTTGAAGAAATAATGGTTGCAAATTTAACAAATTTGATGAAAACCACAAACCTACAAAAGGTTCAATAAACCTCAAGCAGAGAAATGAAAAAAACCCTGTAAGACACATCTTAACTTGCTGAAACCTGTATTAAAGTGTATAATCTTTAAATCCACCAGAAAAAATATAAATTATACATAGAAAGAAAGATAAGATTGACAGAGACTTATCAGACTTCTCATCAGAAACAATACTAGCCAGAAGATAATGGAAAATCACCTTTAATATATATATATATATATATATATGTTTGTTTAAATAGGAGTTAACTCTTAAGGTTGTGCTCAGGTTTAAAATTGGCAATATTTTAAATTTATAATTCTTAGACTAGCACAAACTAGGTGCTACGTAAGTATTGGGTAAATTTAAAAACAACAAAAAACCCAGTTGTAGGCTTTCTTCCCATGGGATCTCAGAATTTTAGGTGTATGAAGGCGCCGTTGGAAATCATCACATTCAAAAATCAAGGATTTTAAAGAATTGATACCTGAGGTTCAGAATGGGGATGACATATGGTCAAGGACGCACAATGAGGTACAGACACCTCTGGGATTCTAGCATCTAAGGGATCCTCTTGACACCATCTGCTATCACCATCCCTGACCCACCATTTGATCTTCCCCAGCCTAATTCCTTTTATTGCTCTTCACTGCCACCTCCTCCTCCTCATACCTGTGAGTTTTCTCTAGCAATTGCTTTTCTCAGAATTTGCTTTGCCCCCATAATTTGTTCTTTTTCATTTCCCTCCTTCCAGCAAATAATTCAGCTTCTTTGATCATCTAGCCCAAGCCAGGGTTTAAACCCTGGATGAAGAGAAGACCCCCACTCACAGCCAGCTGGAGAGAGCACTGGTCTACTTACTATGAGGATGCTTAGGAACCATGGGGATGCTCCAGGGCTGGCCCCTATGTCTCCCAGTGACACTGGCAAAAGAGCTCTGGAGCCTGCTGACACGTAGGAGACAGAGGGCAAGGACTCCTCATTAAAGTGTATTTAGAAAGATACGTCTAGACCTTCTGTCAGTCACAAAAAACTCAAACACTAATTAAAGCCACTCAGACCAATAGGTGGGCCCTGAGCTGCATGACCCTGGACACACACCTTTATCAGTGAGCACTGTTGTCACTAAGCATGCATTTAAATTTCTCCCTGAACTGACCAACCCACTTCCACAGCCAGCAGCATCTAAGCTTTCTTCCACCATCACCCTTCTGCTTGGAGGGTTACGGGGCTGACTTGGCAAGTCTTCAGGGGAAGGAGAAGGTTCAAAAAGCCAGTGTGAACTGTCAGAACTCCCCATCTCACCCTCAGAGGCCCATCTCTAGGGGCATCACTGATGTCTGCAGCAGTGCCTACTAAGCAGTCTATATAGCCAGCTAAGAGCAAAGAGCCATGTGCTAAAAGCATGGAGGGAAAAATGAAGTATTTTGAACCTACTACATGCAAGAAACATTTATTATTTTATAGTTAATCCCAGAACAACTTTGAAAAATGAATATTATTATTCCTATTTCATAGTTGAGGAAATTGAGGCTCGGAGAGGTGAGTGGGTCATACAACCACATAAAAGCTGAGGAGATAAGTTTCACATGCAGTGTAGTTGTCCCTCCTGGAGCTCCATGAGCTCAGAGAGGCACAACACTGAGAGACAGCCACAGTCCTGGCGGCCTCCTGCATGCAGCGGTGCAGCAGCTGGGCTTTGAGAGAGAGGAGGAAAGGAGGGGGGTGAGAGAATGCAAGCTCAGGGGAACAGCATGAGTAAAACAAAAGAACAGTGATCAGGGCAGTGTGCAGGGCAGTGAGAAAACCCCCTGGGGAAAGAAGGCTGAATGGCAACAGAATGATGAAATGGATTGACCGTCAGTTTTTATCTTCTCATGTGGGCCCTGAGATGTGTAGGAGATTTCATGCAGAGGAGTATTGTGGAAGAAAGTTTTAGTGATCTGGTTTTTTCTAAGTACCTAGGCTATTCCTTTTTTGGTAAGGAACACCCAAATCCCGATTTCCTTGGAATTTCTTACCATGGTACCAGCACACAGCTGAATAAGACCATAACAACTGACATTCATTAAGCATTTTAAACAAACCCAATACTGTGATAAGAGCTTTGCATGTCCTATCTACTCTCTACTATAACTTTGACAGTTGGATGTCTCTTTCATTGAGCACATTTTACAGAGGTGGAAATTGAGGCCAACAGGGTTAAATATCTTACTTGCTCAAGTTCATGTCATCGGTAAGATTCAGACAGTGAGATTCCAGAGCCTATGTTCTATAGCCTTGCAGCTCAAAGTGTGGTCTGCGGAGCAGCAGTGTGGGCCTCACCTGGGAGCAGTAGTATTTGTATTTGAAGATCTTTTCCTTAATGAATATGAAAGTACTTAGAAAAACATTAAGCATTATCAAAGGGAAAGTATTAGAAATGCCTTTCAGCCATGGAAATTGGATTTAAGACCGTGACCCTTTCTTGGGTTATGCCTTGCATATCTGAATATCAGCACAGAGCTGAATGAGACCAGCAGCTACAGAGCAAAGCTATAGAGCAGGTGTTTGTAATTTTTTTGTAAAGAGATGGGAATATATAGTTTAGGCTCTTCTGGACATACGGTCTCTGTTATAACTATTCAACTCTGTCATTGTAGCATGAAAACAGCCATAAACAATATATAAATAACAAGTGTGGCTGTGTTTCAATAAAGCTTTATTTACAAAAACAGTGGTGAGCTGAATTGGGCCCCAGGTTTTAGTTTGCCATCCCCATTCTAGAACACTAGATACTACCCTCTGAAAGATGCTCTGTAGAAGGGAGGACAAAGTAATAAATATGCTTCCAGTTATACAGATACTCTAGTAGTCACCTGGATGCAGGAACCTTCAATGAGGGCAAAAAAGGTTTGGGTTCTGGGGTTCTGGAATAAACATCACAAGTATGAACATAGTGAAGAACAGTATCAGACTATTTATGGCAGGGAAGGCTTTTTGCCCCTACATATCAAACTCTTTGTAAGATGGGCTTTGTTGGGTAGAAAGAAATGCCAACTAATATGTCATTTCTTCTCTTCATTCATCATCCAAACCAATGTAGTACATGTGAGAATGGAGAAAACCAAGAAGCAATGCATGAGCTTGGAGGAGGACACCTTACACAGAGCAGGAGAAGTGGATCAGAAGCAACTACCTGGAAGAAAGTAAGCCTCTGTTGATACTTGAAGGCTTGGAGGATGCAGAGCCAACCACGTGAAAGAAGAGGGGCAGAATGAACAGGTGCAAAGCCTAGAGGGGGAGGAAGCGCAGGAGGTTAAAGTACACAGAGTACAGAGCCAGAGAATTAAGTATGAGAAGGGAATGGAGGAAAATAGGGTGAGGGAGAATCTGGGGCCAGATTATCAAAGACCTTTGCACCCTCTGAAGGAGGTGGGCCCAGTTCTTAGGGCAATGGGATACACTGAAGCCTTTTAAACTGGGGAGAAATAATGTCTAGATTTCTGTTTTAAAAATCTAGAGAAATCTTATTAAGGTTTCACTATGGAAAATGGATAGACTAAGGGTGACAATGTAGAGGAGAGGCCAGTAAGGAAGCTCTGAAAGTGCCCCAGGAAAGTCCAGAATTAAGGTAGTGACAGGGCAGAGAGAATGGGGCAGTGTTTGAAAGAAGAATTATGAAGTAGAACTGATAAATCTTGGTGAATGTGGAAATGTCAGTAGTGAGATAGAGTTAAGAAGACACTCAAGATTCAGGCTGAGTAACTGGGTGGGTATTGGTGCCATTCACTACAGTATCCAACATGGAAGAGAGTCAGGTTTGGGGGACAGGTAATACGTTTAGCCTTGGGCTTGATGACTCTGAGTGTCTGTGAACAGACTAGTGAAGGTGTTGAGTAGATGGGTATATAACATGGAACTTAGGGGAGAGATCTGGGCAGGAGGTAGGGATTTGGAACATCAGCCTACAGGGTTTGTGTTCAAAGCCATGGCAGTGTGAGATTACACACAAAGAGTGCAGAAAGTAAGAAGACCAGAAGGGCCTAGGAGGGTGATGGGAAGAGTAGGGAAGCCATAAGGAGGAAGGCAAAGGGCACCATGAGGAGGGCAGGAGGACCAGGAGAGAGTGGCATGTGTTAAGGATGAAACATGGGTTATCGTCTATGTTTCCAACAGCTATATGGCTGGGTCTGTTTATTCTCATTTTACAGATGAGGGAACAAGGGATCAGAGAGGTATAGCAACCTGACTAGGTTTGCAGTTCCAGTAAGATTCGAAGGTGGGATTTAAATGTTTCTTGTTTTCTTTGAAGCTTATGTACTTCTGTCTCACAAGCTACATCACAGGTTTCAATAATAAAATGAGTAACATTCATTTAATATGTACTGTGCTCTAGACACTGTTATAAATATTTTAAATATATTCACTCATTCAGCTCTCGCAATAATCCTATAATATCAAGTACCAATAACACAGTACCATTATTATCCTCATTTTTCAAATGAGGAAACAGAGGCACAAAGAAGGTGCCTAAGATAACACAGCTGGAAAATAGCAATCTGGGATTTGAACATAGATGTCTGGCTCTCAAGTCTGCACTCCTAACCACTGCACTCTACAACTGTAATCAATCTGAAATCTTTCATTCAGCAAAAGCTAATAGAGTGACTATTATGTACCAGGCATTGTGTTTGCTGCTACAATTCAAAGGTGTGCTGAAACATTATAGTTCCTGCCCAAATGGGTCTTATAGTCCAATAACTCCTAGCATTAATCCTCAGTCTTACATAGAAAAAACAAATAATAAAGAAACAACAAAGTTGAGTGACAGAATATGGAGACTTGAACTAGAAACCAGTTGAGAGAAATACAGGCCTTTATTGAACACTTTAGTGTGAAGTACTTCTCTGGACCTGAGATGAGCTATACTGGGCAAACTGGTTTAAGAGTATAGTCACTAGACATCTCAGACTTAGCCTGCCCTGAATTTCTCTCTGCTTGTGTTTCCCTGTGGGAAGTCTTCTTGTGATGGTTAATTCACTGCTCATGAGACAGTCTGAATTTCTGAAAATCAGGAAGCTTTTTTACAGTCTCCATCTTGTGATGGGAATAGACTTAGGCATTTAGAGTTTAGAAGGTTGGGATTTATGGAACTATGGAGTTCATCCAGTGCTGCTGATGATAAGGAGGATGTTAACAACTCTGGAGCCAAGAAAGGGAGAGAGTATGTCCACTTCAGGTAGGAGTGACTCTTGGGTGATGTCATGAGATAATGGGAGCCTCCCAAAAGAAGCTAAGAGCCTTACTGCTTCTTAATAATGGTCCCCTCGATCTCCTGATAACTCCTTTCTTCTCAGTGCTTACCATGGGATTTGATTATTATAGAAATGAAAATGGTGTGAACTAGGAGGGGGTCTAAAGCAGATGTTTCACTGTGGAGAAAGAGTTGACATATTTAAAAAATGAGAGAATTATTCCCTCTTTAGAAGGCAGGTTTGTGCTATCTCATTGCCTTCAGGAACTGCCAGGCTGAAGTCTCCTGAGAACCTATTAGGTTCTTTGTCTTCATAATATTACCTGAGACTATGGAGACTACAATATCCTGAGGGTGGTTTGAAAGGGAATACCTCTACAAATATCAGCTTGGTGTCATCTGGAGGGTTTACATGATATTCAAAGGTGGTTTCTGAAATGACTGTATTTACTGTTTGTGTCATGCTTCAGGGACTAGACTAGCTCTACTCGTTGAGGGTATTACAGGTAGGTCTAAAATACCCATGGATTTGACATATCTCTTTGCACTTAGTCTGACTGCCTGTTGGATCACATTATGCTGCCATATGAAAGCTTCCCAATAAATACATTTACCTCATGCCACTGCTGTACGGATGTATTGCTCCATAAATAAGAAATCAATGCCAAACTAATTTCTGCTCCTGCTCACAGTGCCCCGTCCATCCATCCAATCCAGTCACCCAAGAAAAACTGGCTAGGTATTTACTTTACTGAGCCTTACCCTAGGGCAAGGAGATGAATCAGATACACCCTTCAAGCTGCTCACAAACAATCAGAGAAGACAGAAAGGAAAGAAATAATTTCAATATAGTGTGACAGATTCTATAATAATTGCATATCAAATACAAACAAAAAATAGGTTGAGATCCCACCTCTCATCCTGTTCAGAGTGACAATCATAAGAGAGAGCATAAATGTGAGACAACTAGCCAGCTGAAGGCTCTATGTTCTCATGGGGCATAAAGGAATCTATCATTAGCACTTTACATCTCATAGAGCAATAGCTTAATGTACCTTTGTAGGAGAAGGTCTTGTCAGGGAGAATACTGGAAAGCTGGGTTTAGAGCAGCCCTGGAGGAGTTAGTGGAGAAGGCAAGAGTGAGTACAGTACTTTAAAGCTACCAGAGTGAGCATGGCAGCTTCCCCCATTTTCTCCTTCACTTATTTGGGTACTTACTTCACTACCTGCCTGAACAATTTTTAGCTCCTATAAATAGTCATGTAAAGAGCATGAATATAGTTTTTGCTTTGTCAAAGAAAGACAACTCAAAATGCTAGGGACCAAGATGGTAGAATGGGAATATTCAGACCTTCTTTCTCCCATGGGGACACTGGCCCAATAAAAATACATGAACCAGTTCTCTTTGAGAAAATAAAAGAACCCAGGTAAGAGGATTCTGAACCCCAAATGAATGCAAAACTGGCTATTATAACTATAATATGTTTTATACATGCATCATGGAAACCACAAAGAAAATACCTGTAGAAGATAAAAGAAAATAAGAAAGGAATCAAAGCATGTTCTTACAAAACAAATAAAAAAAAAGAAAACACAAAGGAAGACAGCAAGAGAGAAAAAGAGGGTCGAAATTGCTGTAAGAAAGACAGAAACAATGAAGAAAATGGCAATAAGCCCTTACCTATCAGTAATTACTTTAAATATAAGTGGTTTAAACTTCCTAATAAAAAGACTTAGACTGACTGCATGGGTTAAATGACAACAACAAACTAAGATCCAACTATATGCTGTCTACAAGAGACTCACTTTAGATTTAAGGACTCATATAGGCTGAAAATGAAAGGAGGGAAAAATATATTCCATGTAAGTATCAACTAAAATAGAGCAGGAATGGCTATGCTTATACAAGAGACAAAATAGACTTTAAGTCAAAACTATCACAAGAGATCAAGGAGGACATTATATAATGATAAAAGAGTAATTCATCAGGAAGATGTAATTAGAAATTTTGTGTAGACCCAACATTAGAGTACCACAGTACATGAAGCAAATACTGGCAGAATTGAATGAAGAAACAGACAGCAATACAATAATAGTAGGAGGCTTAGTACACCACTTTCAATAACGGGTAGAACATCCAGACAGAAAATCAATAAAGGAACAGTGGACTTGAACAACACTGCAGACCAAATGGACCTAATAGACTTGCAAAGAGCATTCCATCCAAGAGCAGCAGAATGTATATTTTTCTCAAGTGCACAGGGAACATTCTCCAGGAAAAATCATGTATAAGATCACAAAGATGTCTTAAAAAATTAAAGAAGATTGAAATCATAACCAACTATCTTTTCTGACCACAATGAAACAAAAATAGAAATACATAGCAGAAGACTGAAAAATTCACAAATATGTGCAAATTAAACAACATACTCTTGAACAAACAATGGGTCAAAGAAGAAATCAAGATGGAAATTAGAGAAAATCTTGAGACAAAAATGAAAACACAATATAGGAAAATTTATGGGATGTAACAAAATTAGCACTAATAGAGGTTTGTAATGGTAAACACTTACATTAAAAAAAGAAGAAATATCTCAAACAACATACATTCATATCTCAATAAACTAGAAAAAAGCAGAAAACTAAGCCCAAAATTAGGAGAAGGAAAGAAATAGTAAAGATTAAAGCAGAAATAAATGAAATGGAGAATATAAAAGTGAAAGAAAAAAATCAATCAACAAAACTAAATTAGTCTTTTGAAAACATCAACAAAATAGAACTTTACTTAGACTAAGAAAAAAAGAGAAAACTCAAAATCAGAAGTGAAAGATGAGACATTTCACCTGATGCCGCAGAAATAAAAAGAATTATAAAAGACTGCTAGAACAAGTATATGCTAATCAAATTGGATAACCTAGAATTAATGGATAAATTCCTAGAAACATACAGCCTACCAAGAATGAATCAGGGAGAAATAGGAAATATAAACAGACATAAGGAGATTGAACCAGTAACCAAAAACCCAACAAAGAACCAGATGGCTTCACTGGAGAATTCTACCAAACATTTAAGGAAGAATTTACACCAATCCTTCTCAAGGTTTTCCAAAAATTGAAGAGGAAGGAACACTTCAAAACTCATTTTATGAGGTCAGCATTACTATGATAATAAAGCCAGACTAAGACACTACAAGAAAAGAAAACTATGAGCCAATATCTCTGGTGAATATAGATGCAAAAAATCATAACAAAATACTAGCAAACTAAATTCAAGAACACAATGAAAGGATCATACACCATGACCAAGTGGGATTTATCCATGGCATGGAAGGGTTTTTCAACATTTGAAAGTAAATCAATGTGATATATCACTTTAAGAGAATGAAGGATAAAAAACAACATGGTCACCTCAATAGATGCAGAAAAATCATTTTAAAAAAATCCATCACCTTTACATAAAACACTCAAAAAAAGTAGGAATAGAAGGAAATTACTTCAACATAATAAGGGCCATATATGAAAAGCACATGGCTAATATCATAATCAGTGGTGAAAAAATGAAAGCTTCCACTCTAAGACTAGGAAAAAGGCAAGGATGTACACTCCCACCATTTCTATTCAACAAAGTACTAGAAGTCTTAGCCAAGGCAATTAGGGAAGAAAAAGAAATAAAAGGCATCCAAAACAGAAAGAAAGAAATAGAACTGTCCCTATTTGCAGATGACATGGTCTTATATATAGAACACTGGAAAGATTCCACAAAAAATCTTAGAATTTATAAACAAATTCAGGTAAGTTGCAGGATACAAATTTAACATGCAAAAATAAGTTGCATATTTATACACTAACAATGAAGAATTTGAAAAGGAAATTAGGAAAACTATTTCATTTACAATACCATCAAAAAGAATGTAATGATTAGAAATTAACTGAGAAGGTGAAAGACTTGTACATTGAAAACTATGAAACACTGATGAAAAATTAGACACAAACAAATGGAAAGACATTCTATGTTCGTTGATTTACCCATCGTTGATTGGAAGACTTACATTAAAATGTCCATATTACCCAAAGCAATCCACAAATTCGATGCAATCTCTATTAAAGTTCCAATGTTACTTCTTGCAGATTGCAGAAATAGAAAAAAAATCCTAAAATTCTTATGGAACCACAAAAGATCCTGGATAGCCAAAATCATCTTGAGAAAGAAGAACAAAGCTGGAGGTTTCACACTTCCTGATTTCAAAACAAATTATAAAGTTATAGCATCAAAACTGGATTATACTGTCATAAAGACAGACATAGATACCTGTGTGTGTGTATGTGGTGTGTGTATGTGTATGTGTGTATATACATACTAGTGAAACACAATAGAGAGCCCACAGATAAATCTATGCATATATAGTCAAATGATGCCAAGACTACATGAAAGGGAAAGAAAAACTTCTTCAGTAATGGTGCTAGGAAAACTGGATATCCACGTGCAAAGAAATAAAATTGGACCTGCACCTTACATCATAAATAAAAATCAACTCAAAATAGATTAAAGACTTAAATGTAAGACATGAAACTATAAAACTCCTAGAAGAAAATGTAGGAGTAGCTTCCTAACATTGGGCTTGGAAATGGTTTCTTGAATATGTCACCAAAAACACAGGCAACAAAAGCAAAATTAGACAAGTGAGACTACCTCAAACTAAAAAGCTTCTGTGAAATGGGAGAAAGTATTTGCAAACCATATATCCGATAAAGGGGTTAATATCTAGGAAATAGAGTGAACTCCTACAACTTAACAGCAAAAACAAACCAACCAACAAATTACCTGATTAAAAAAGAGGCAAAGGCATGAATAGACATTTGAAAAAAAAAACCCTGACAAATGTCTCACAAGTCTATGAAGGTGCTCGACATCATTATTCATAAGGGAAATGCAAGTCAAAACGCAGTGAGCTATCACTTCACACCTGTTAGGATGGCCACTATTAGAAAAAAAAATGTTCGCGAGGATGTGGAGACATTGGAACCCTGTGTGCTGTTGATGGGGATATAAAATGGCTCAATTGCTGTGGAAACCACTAGGCAGGTGCCTCAAAAAATAAAAAAATGGAACTACCATCTCATTTGGCAGTCCCATTTCTGGATATTTATCCAAAGAAGTTGAAATCAGGGTCTCAGATATTTGCACTCCTGTGTTCATTGAAGTGTTTTTCTGCGATATGGAAACAATCTAAATGTCCATCAATGGTGAGTGGGTAAAGAAAATGTGGTATTTACATATAATGGAATATTATTCATCCTTAAAAGGAACAAAATCCTGTTATGTGCTACAACATGGGTAAATCTTGAGGGCATAATGTCAAGGGAAGTAAGCCAGTCACAAAAAGACAAATATTATTTGATTCCACTTATATGAGGTGTCTATAGTGGTCAAACTCATAGAAACAGAAAGAGAATGGTGCTTACCAGGAGCTGGGGGGGCAGGGGGGGGAATGAGAAGTTGCTATTCAACAGGTACAGAGTTTCAGTCGTGCAAGATGAAAATTTTTTAGAGATCTTCTGTATACCAATGTGAGTATAGTTAACAATAGTGTATTGTACACACAAAAATTTGTTCAGAGGGTAGATTTCATATTAGGTGTTTTTTTGCCATGGAAAGAAGGAAGGGAGGGAGGGAGGAAGAAAAATTAGAGATGGTGGTCCAGAGGTCTAGGGTGGGAGAAAGAAGAAAAGGAGGACACAAGTCACAGGAAGTGGGTCACGTGTTCCCTGGAATGTGGAAGTGCACATCTCAGACCCTTCAGTAGCTGCATCCTCTGAAGGACTGGGTTGGAACAGAGATACCTAGTGGGCTGGTGAACCATTGCTGGATTTTATTATTTTAATTACAAAGCAACAGAATGACCACTTTTGGGAAACAGAAGTCTATTCTGACTAGTTACTTTGTTTACATGTTGGCAAATACACATCATCTTGGTGTCTTCTTATACACACCCTTAGCTCCTGAGAATCCCGGTGAAGATGGGCAGTTGGCTCCTGCATGGGCTTTCTAGACACCTGCCAGTTCCTGGAACCCACGCTGATCTGCATGGCTCCACCTATAGTTCCGAGGGGGCTCAGGCAGCCCTCTGTGGCTCCTGGAGGGCCAGTGAGATGCCTGCTCAATCTGAAGCCCCAGTTTCTCTCCTCAGGGACCTCCTTCCTCCTTTACATACAGAATGACCATGTGCTCTTTCTCTGCCCCAGTCCACTGTGATCTCCAGCACTGTGTAGTTAGGTCCTGTCCTATATGTGTTCATGGGGACATCACTCACATTTCCAGTATGTCTTTTCTAACATCTTATTATGAAGATCTTTAAACACAGATAAAGTTTAATGAATTGTCTAATGAATATCCATATTCCCTTGCACAATGTCCAGTCATGTCATCCACCTTTACCGCATACCTATACATCTGTCATCAATACTCCTTAGCTTCCAGTGTACTTTCTAAACTAACCTTTTTCTTTTGAGATAATTAGGGATTCACCTGCAGTTATAAGAAATGCAGAGAAATCATGTGTATCTTTTACTTAGTTTCTCATAGTAGCATCTTACAAAATTCTAGGACACAACAAGATATGGGCACGGATATAGTCAAGGTACAGACATTCCCATCACCACCAGGATTCCTGACGTTATCCCTTTAGAGCCAGGCTTACTATCCTTTCCCCATCCCTCCTTAAGGCCTGGCAACTGCTCAGCTAGTCTCCGTTTCAATACTTTTGTATTTCAAAAATGTCCTATACATGGAATCATGCAGATATAGCATTTTGGAACTGGCTCTCTTCACTCAGCATCCTTCTCTGGAGATCAGGCTTTTGTGTGTATCAGCCATTCATTCCCAATGTGTTTTCAAAGACATTTTCATGCCTAGGGGAAGTGCTTCACAAGCTTGTGTCAGTATCACCCAATAAAATCCCTAGCAATGTTATAGAAGGAAACATATTTGTTCAAGCCTTTTCTTCCTTAGAACAACCAGCTTACGGATGTTCGGACACTTTGCAGTATTGGCCACAAACATTTTGAGAAGTTTCCAGTGTGATTTTTGTATGTGCAAATTTGAGAAGGAAATAAAAATGTCACTGGTCATATTCATCTTGCATAAAATATTTGAACTTCATGCTGCACTAGAACAATAAATTGTCTCTGTAATAAGACATGGGCAATTAAACAAGCAAGAGAAATAATTTATTCATGCTGCCTGAGTTGAATAGAAGCAATGCAACTGAAGTAATGTAATCACACCCTAGGAACCTGAGGAGCAGGTGTGTGCCCAGGAGAGGTGACTGGCTTATGCTTCTTTATATAATGTGTAAGGGAAATGTAATTTAATTTGCAAACAGAAATGTTTAGAAATCAATTAGGAATTTATTCCAAAGAGGGCAAACACCAATCACAGATTTATGGACTTCTCTGTAAGAGAAAGGAAGTTTAGCCTTTAGTGCTTAAGTCCTGCCCTCCACATCTCCACAACAGTGACTCCCCGGGAGAAGGAATATGGTGGGGCCACAAGCAGAGGTGTCCTTCTCTACAGGGGGCTTGCAGACAGCTCTGCAGTGAGGGGAGTGAGCCTGTGCCCCAGAGCTGGGAGGCTACTGACCAGGATAATAGGACTGATATCCCTCGAGTTTGCACTGAATCCACACACAGGCAGATCAATCTGGAATTGGCCCCAGGAGTCGCTGCTGCTTGCAAGTAGAGAGAGCCTCCCACTCCCGAGAGCAGGGAAAGCCCTTGCTTGGGCTACTTGGTGGAATTACAGGCCTTGGGATTTCTCACTCCATTGCAGACTTGTTATTTCAGACATCTCTGGCTCAGCATTTTCCTTCACGTGTTCGTTGAGACATAGGCTCATGGCAGTCAGTCTAACAGGAATTAGCAGACAGAGATTTTGTGGTCATGTAAGTTTGGGGAATGCTGGTTTAATCAAAGTGAAGCAGGCGTCTTTACTACAGGACTGCTCAGACGTTTTCATAGGAGGCTGTGCAGGGGTCTACAGATTATTATTAGTAAGCCTGTATTGTTACGATTATTGATTATGATTGTAATCAAGATTTTTTAAACTGTGTGATGAGGGGACCTCATCGTCGGAAGCCTCACACAGACGAAGGCACTCTGCATCACGCTTTGAGGAAGGCTGACCCGCCTGACTCCTGTCTGAGTCCTGTGTGCACGTGACCACGATGAGCACGGGAAGGTAAGTTCCATGTTGGAAGGCGTCTGTGTTTCCCGGTGTAGCTCCACTGCCTAAGACAGTGACAGTTCATGGGAAGTGCTCAATGAAGGCTGGTTAAATGACTACAAATAATAACTATTATTTCCTTGAGTTCCAGGATTGGTGTTAAAACTTTTTTCAGGTATTTCATTTAACTCTCAAAACAACACTGAGAACTAGGTCTCATTGTTTCTCCCTTCTATAGTTGGGAAAACTGAGGTTTATGATGGTTCACTAATTTGTCCAAGGTCATCCAGATAGGAAGGAGCTGACAGGGGGGCTTGAATCCAGATTAATGACCCACTGATAACTGTGTAATAGCCAACACTGGTAACTGTTTCTCTACATTGCTTCTAGGAAGGAGTGGATAAACAGATGAGTGAATCCAAAACCCAGCCAGGCATCACTCACTGGAAGGGAGTTAGCCCAAGTGGCCCCCCAAAAACCCCATTCCTCCAAGCTAACTCATCCTCAGAGGCAGAGTACCAGAGTGCTCCGGGGTAGCACACATTTCCAGAACCTTCCTGGCTGCAGAGGATGATGGCACACACACCTACGGAAACTCCAGTGTCACCAACAACCAGATTCACATGAACATGCCTGATTTGATCTTCCTTGGGTTATGTGTGGTTCTCTTTGAAAGAGTTAGTTCTGAACGCTGAGGCATTTGGAGTAAAATAGCCACAGGAACAGGGGTTGGGGTGGGGAAGGAAGGTCTTGTAAGCAATCAAAGAATTGCTAGCACTTCCAAACAGGAAATTAAGTGCATTTATTTTAGCACAGTGGATGGAGGCCCAGGGGAGAGGGCATCTCAGCCTCTCAACATTCACAGTGTGGCTATGAGACACTTCTACCCAGCACTGTGGCAGACAGGAAATAATGAAGCCACCTAGGGAGGTGGTTGTTGATATAGTAAGAAGTCAGGTGCAGAAAAAACCTCTGAAGACCCTTCTTTGGAAAAGAGAAGTGCATCTCTCAGAACATACTGAATTACCGCCCCAGCACTCAAGGGTCTCCTCCAGCTCCATCCAAGGGCTGGCAACAGGCTGCAGGCCTGCAAGAGGCAGGCCCTGGGGCTGTGGGCTAGTCACTCCGCTGGGGCCTCTCAAGCAGGACTCAGTCAGGCATGGCCCAGCCTTCAGGAAAAGCAGTCGCTGCTGGGTTTCAGATGCCTGAGCAGCTCATATGACTTAAATTATTGTGATTAGCAGTTGTGCTGTCTGCACACTTTAACAACTAACCATGGCTTTGGTGGTGATTTCTCTATGCATCTCGGGTTGGAGCACAAGATGGAGACATGTTGCTTGCTCCAGGGAAGATGTCAGCCCAGGAAGACAAGGCTATTTGGGTGAGTAGGAACTTCTTAGTCTACATCACTACAGCTCAGCACGGGGCAGTGGTTAGGAAGGCAGATTTTAAAGCTAGATTACTTGGATTTGGTTCTGAATTCTGCCACTTAGAAGTCTGACCACTTTGAGCAAGTTATTTTATTTCTCTGGCCCGTTTTTCCATCTCTACAATAGGGATAAAAGTGGTAGCATCTATGTCTTAAAATTATCGCAAGGGTCCAAAGATAAAAGAGATGCAAGGCCTTTAGATATAAGGTCTTGTATATGAGTGCTAGCTGCCACAATTAATATTCCAGGTCTTCAGTTCCTTATCCAAATTCTTTGAGGCCAAATGCATTATAGCATTCAGATTTTTTCTGGCATTAGGAAGGTAACAATTTATATTATAAAGGTAGTGCTCCCTACAGGGTTGAGGGCAGTATCTCACAAACATGTTAATATTTCTAGAGCTAAATATAGAAATACATTAAGTAAGATAAATATTGTAAACACCTTCAGGCATATTTTTTTCAGCCAGTGAGTTTGGGCATCAAACTTATGAAAAGCCTTTCAGTTTTCAGAGCATTTTTGCATTTCGGATAAGGGATTGCCGACCTGCAATGGTTGCCGTGTCTACCCTGGGGCAGGTGTCCTCCCTGCTTGGGTCCCTGAGCCGTGTTCCTGGCTCACTGTGAGGGCCTGTTCCAGCAGCACAAGGCTCCATCCTAGACCATGTCCAGGACAGCCTGTGGGCTGAGTCTGGGGATGGTGGGCTGTGCACAGTGGCAGAGCCTCCAGGTGTACGCACCCACCGGCTGCCGCTGCCTGGCCGGTCTGCTTGCTGGCTGCTGACATGGTGTGGGTGCAGTGCCAGGGCCTGCTCCTAGCCTGGACTAGTGACGGACCCTGCTGAGCAGCACGGTCCCTGGACAGAATCTCCCTGCAAGGCATGTGAGCGGCCTGATGCCGTCCCAGGCCAATGTAGGGAATGCGATGAAAAGAGCTGAAGTGCCTTCTCTCATGAGGCTCTGCAGCCCAGAGCGAGGGAGGCAGCCGAATGAGGGTCGGATGGGATTCAAATCTGCCCATTCACTCAGTAAACATTTACTGTGGGCCTACCATGTGCCAGGCCCCCTACCAGGCCCCGCATACCTAGGAGTCCACAGAGAGTCACAGTGAGATACAGCTAAGAGTGATGGAGTATTTGGAGTGCAGGCCGGGCAGACTGGATTCCTCCTTCCCTCCCTCCTGAGGCCACTGGAGGCTGCTGCCTGATCTTCTTACCCAAGCCTAGAATTCTGCCTCTTAAATTCTGAGAAATATAATCCCTGTGAGACTTCATGCTCCATGAAAGAGCAGTTATCCTCAGTCCATAAAAGCATTAAGTAGGGGTTAGTTGTGAATCCTAAAGTTAGCTGGAACAGGAAGCACTGTCACCTGTTAACATTTACACCCCTAACTACATGAAAATGCCACCAAGATATGATCATTTTTGCAGCAGGTGACTGGATAGACCAAGACTTTCCTTTTCCAGGACGACCTATTATTCCTCCTGCTGAAGGAGGCCTGGGGTCCTTGGGCCACCATCTGTGGTGAACAGAGGCAGGAACTGGGTTTCCCTGCTGGGCCTTCTGTGGATATCAGTTTGTCATTCCTTCCTGAGTACAACCTGTCATTGAAGACAATCCCTGTGTTCCAACTGCTAAGGAGGGAGTCCAAGAGGGGGAAGCCCATGGGAGACACTGAGGACTCTCCTGTCCTCACTGCAATCATGTTAGAGCCCAGCCCTGTGTTAGCCTTTCATGTGCTCTGCCATTACTCTTAATTCTGAAGTTTATGCTACTTTCCATATTACACAGAAGGAAAATGAGCAGTAGGGAGTTGAAGCAATGACTGTGGTGGCCCAGGCTATGGTCTAGATCTATCAAAGACCTAGACTGTCGGCAGGAGAGACAAGGCACCCTTAAATGCTGAGCCCCATACCACTCAAGACGATACATACTATTATCAAAAGTATGTATTGCACATCGGCCTCAGTGCGTTTAGGTAATGTGGCCAGGCAGCATGCTGGCATTGGATCAACTCCAGGACACTGATACATTCTAGTTTTGGGAGCTGCAGTCCAGGGGTCCCAGTCCTGGCAACTGTGAGCCTCCTACCTGGATACCTGGATCCCAGCACAGGTACCAACCAACTTCACCAAAGTTCATCGTCAACAACCTAAAGGATAGAGATTTCACTGGAAGCCCTGGGCCTGCTGGAATCAGAACGAGATCCTCTGGGACTCTAAACCAGCCATGTCCTCCTGCCTCCTGGAATTCCATGTCTCAAGTGTTTGTCCCACATTATTCTGATGGGACACTTAGTTCTTAGCTTCAGACACTCTCTGAGGAGCATTTGAAGTGATAATTGAGAATTAAAGTCATAGGGAAAGACTAGAGGACAGAAATCCTGACTTTAAATTTATTATCGTTCTGAGAATCCATTGTGTTTCTGGCCGATAAGAGCCCTCAAGTCATATTATTAATTCATTCTTTCAGTAATATAAAATATTCTTTCAGCAATTGTTAAAGACCCAACATTGTAGAGATACAAAGAAAAATAAGGCTTGGCCCATGATTTTTGCTTTGGTTGTACATTTGGAGTCAGACCCAGTATGGGCCTGGCGTCATGTATGTCCAGAGCCGGCTGACTCCTTGCCTGCTCTCCACCTGGTGTCCTCACAGTCCCAATGAGCTGGTTTGCCTTCTGTCCTTTATGGTCCCATTGTCCAACCTATTAATGCAGAAGATAATACTGAACTCACCAGCTGGTTGTGAGGATCCAACCAGTGTGGGTGAAAATCCTGGGCATGTGGTCCTGGGCATGCAGAGGCACCTGTAAATGTCACCCTCCTTTCTTTGTCTGGATGGAAACTGCCCTGTCTCCATCACACATGAGCACAAAATGATATTCTGTCCTTCTGAACTTTCTCTTTGAGTTGTGGGCTTTTGTTTTAAGATTTCTAATTAGATGGAAAGCACTATGAAAGCAGGTGCTAATTCTGTTCGTGTATCTTCAGCACAGGGCACTGAAGACATTCTTCCAGAATTGAACGGCAATGGCTCTTGGCAAATTTGCCTCTGAGTACACCCAGCTTTTCCATGAGATATAGGGTTAATAGTGATGAACATGGAGGGGTGCTTGCATGCTGTTCAGGCAAGCATGCCTGGTTCCAAAGCTAAAGACATCTAGACCAATTGAAGGCTAAAAATGGAAACTGTAAATTAACCCTGGGGCTTAGGTGAGAACATTGGAAGCCAAATTCCACATAGTGATACTGACAATATGCAGTTTTATCCTCCCAGGGAACTGGCATTCCCTGACCCCACCAGTGTTACAGGTTAGCGACCAGATGCATCATAATTATTGACATAATATATCAAGTTGAGTCTAATGAGATGGCACCCGGAACGGGGGCGCCCTGCACCAGGGAGTGCTGTAGGCAGGCAAGCCTGCAGGCCTCCGAGGAGTCTGGCAGCCAATGAGATCCAGCAGAGTTTGCTGAACTGATGTACTTGATCGTTTTCATCTGGATGTTGTTTTCCTGGCTGCAGGGAAACCATGAGAGGCAGACAGCATGGCGGGTCGGAGCACAGCATCTGTAGCCTGGCTGCCCTTGAAGTCAGGCTCTACCACTTTACAGACAATGAGAACACAACGTGTCGTCTTCCATTTCCCCATCTATACAATGAGGACAGTAATAGTGCCCACTGCCCTTGTGGCTGGAGTGAAGAGGCGTAAGTAAATATGGCCAAAGCTCTCAAAAACAGTGCAGAGTGCAGAGAAAGCCGTAGGTAACTGGTAAATAAGACAGTGACGATGCTGTCCTTTGGAGATATTCCCGGGTCCCACTACCTGATGCAGCATATCTCAGGGAGGTGCTGAGGTCAGCCGAGAAACTTGGAAGAAGCCAGGCTTCCAAGAGGTGTCTTCTAGAAGACCCACTTTACCAAGTGACCCCGCTGCCCCCAATGCCAGAGCTAACTCTGCGGGGCAGTCTGGGAGGGCTGGGTGCTGCCCCTCTCTCTGTTTTGCAAATGGGTTTCAGCCCCAGCCCCAGACAAGTTCACTATGGGTTCGGTGAGACCGAGGAATGATAATGGAACATTCTTGGGGTGAAAGGTTTATACCATCTTTATTCCCACGGTGACAGGTCAATCACTAGAATCCTGTCCACTCAGAGTGAGTCTGCACGCAGCAAGCCAGTCTCTGCCTCGGGGCCTCTCTGCCCGCACAGCCATCTCAGTCTCTGTCCTTGGCGCTGCCACCACTCCAGTCTTTGCTCTCCTGCAGCCATGCCACTGTGTCACCCAGAGCACTGGGCAGGGCTTTTTATATAGAGTCAATAGCAACATATTGCCCACACATGTGTAAGCCAGGGCCAGGTGCGAATCCTGGCCACAGGAACCTTCATTTTATCCACACTCCAACCCTCCAGGATTCTCACCTCTCAATCTATGTGCCCTCAATATTCTGCAATGGTTGCTGTGCAAAGACGCTGGAGCGTTGTAACCAAATTCTATAACATAAAAATAACAGAGGCTATGACAATATACAAATAACAAAAATTACAAGAAATTATAATGACCCTCAAGCCTGAGGAGATGCATTGCCACCAAGTGGTCACCCTGGCTCTATTCAAACCAGATCTACTCAAATGAGTTAACTAAAAGGACCATGGGTGGGCCTTACAATACCCCCCTTCTCCAGCCTCTTCAGCAGAAAGTCTTGCGGACACACAGGCCGGTCTGGTTGCTTTGTCTCTGGCTTCTGCTTTGTCCTCAGCAGCCGGAACCGCTGTCCCGGTCTCAGGTGTTGCCACAGCTCCAGTAAGATTGTATTTGACTTTCCATCCAATTTCTGTCTGTCTGCTCCTGCCTTTATCAGATCAACCCACACCTGGGTCCTCGTGACCTTCATGGGTCCTTTAAATTCTTCATTCAAGTAGTAGATCACATTTCCTTTTGTGCTTTCACTGCTTGAGCCTGAGGATAGGGGCAGAGCATAGATGCTCTAAGACCTGGGAGGGGGCTGCACCTCCCGGAGGAACCCATGGTCGCTGAGTCTTTATTTTCTTTCAGGCTCTCCACCAACTTTCAAGTGGGTGGGGTTTCCGTGAGTAGGGACTGATGCCTCCGGCACCCGCAGGGCCTCTATCTCCACCTGTTTGTCAAACCTCCGCTCCTCCATTTCTGGGGCTGACGGCTCCACTGCATCCTTCCCCTGCCCCACGGCACCTGGCAGCCTGCGCTCTCAGGCTGCTGCTTCTCGTGAAGCTTCTTCTCATGCCACTGCTCCTTCTTGTGCTGCTTTCTCTCAGGCTACCATGACATCCTTTACCATTTCCACAGCACCTCGTAGTGACGCCATTTCAGTCACCAACAAATTCTTTACCTCCTCAGTGGCACCTTGCAGCTCACATTCTCATGCTGCTTTTTCTCATGCTTCCTGCAGGAGGGCATATTTCTCTCTTATGGCCTTTCTCAATATTATGAGAAGAAAACTTCCTACTGTTCCCACTGCCTCACGGGCACTCTGTTTCTCTAAGGAATTCCCTATTTTGCTGAGGGCCAACTTTACTGCCTTAGGCATTGCCTCAACCCATTCCCAATCCTGGGGTGGGGCCCAGCCCTCTAGGAGGCAAGCCATGTCAACCACACATCCACTGGGGGACACTCCACGGTCTCCCCATCAATAGGGGCAGCCCGCAGCAAGCACCCCTCCCATAAAGGCAGCCTCTTTTCCTTGGTCAACAATGAATCCTGCCGACTATGCCATTGTCTTGCCAATGGGTTTTAGCCCTGGACAAGTTCACTATGGATTCAATGAGACTGAAGAATGACAATGAAATGTTCTTGGGGTGAAAGGGTTTATACCCAACTTTATCCCCACAGTAGAAGGTCAATCACTAGAATCCCATCCACTCAGAGTGAGTCTGCATGCAGCAAGCTGGTCTCTGCCTCTAGGCCTCTCTGTCCTCACAGCCGTCTCAGTCTCTGTCTGTAGCATTGCCACCACTCTGGTCTCTGCTCTCCTGCAGCCATGCAGCCATGTCACCGTGCCACCCAGAGCACTGGGCGGGGCTCTTTATATAGAGTCAGTAGCAACGTATTGCCCACACGTGTGTAGTGAGCTAGCTGACCAGGGCCAGGTGGGAATCCTGGCTACAGGAACCTTCACTTTATCCACACCCTCCATCATGGCACCATGGGGGCCCTTCCCACTGTATATGCCAGCCTCTAGGACACCAAGACAGTGCTTGCTCTGAGTGAGGAGGGAGCAGTATTCATAATACATTAAAAAATATATCAAGGAAAAGGACTCTGGAAACAAGATCACTCCTAGATGAAAAAAACCTCCTTGCTTTCCTAAGGAGCTTTGAATTCTCTGAATTACAGAACTCTGGTTTGAAAGGTTACCTGCAGGAGATCTGGAGCTTTTAAAGCCCTGGGCTTTAATTAAAACTCACTCATGTGCAACTAATGTGTGAGCCCAGAGGTCCCCAGCGTGCTCTATGGAAAGATGGGCCTGGGAAGGTCTTTGATAAGCCAAGAAACTCCTAAGTCCTTGGCCCCACATGTGAGGCCTGGCTGCCCCAGTTCCTGTTCTTACTCTTTAAGAAAGGCTGTCCATCCAGTCTTCAGACATGAATGCACCTGGGCACCCCAATGTCCATCATTCCTGCAATTCATGTATGGGGCAGAGCATGGTTGGAGTTGATGCATTAGTGATATTAATATAAATTCTCAATTATTAAAATAAAAACAAAAAGTCCCAAACAGGCCCATATACCACTGACAACAACCTTGTGTGTGAACCAGACACTGCCAGATGGGTGGCCTGCTCCATCCAGGTTGGGCTGCTCTCTGATTCCACCCCACACCTCTGCTCATGTTGTTCACTGAGATGGTTCAAATGGTTGCCCCATTTAATCATGCCTCACATGAGCATGTTTGTGGAGGCTGTTTCTGTATCCTTATATCCCCAGGGACTCCACATGATCCTTATTAGGAGCAGATTCAAATCATCAATTCCCTCAATAGATCCCACCGTAAATGCAATCTTTGCTCCATGTTTCATGGGCCTGTAGTTATTCTGTAAAGATGCCACCCACCTTGAAAGGTCTCTGGGGAGAAAGCTAAATTTGGCCTAAAGACATGCTTGCTTGACCTACTCAGTGTTTAAAAAAAAACCATGAACCGGTTGTTGATATGTAAAACTCAGGTTTTAATGTATCAACTCAGGTTCTTCTCAAAAATCAGAATATCTAGCAATATGGGCCAACAATCGAACAAGGCACCCTCTGGCTGGGTCCTGCCTTCAGTGAGAGTAACCCTCTCCAGCTCACCACGATCCCAGAGCCCCTGTTTTATATTCTGCCATCTCGCTTGCTTTCACTTCCTGCCTGGACCTTGGGATCGGTCTCTCTAGCCCAGGAAGTAAGAATAAAATAAATAAGCAAAGGCTTATGAATCCTAACAGCTTTGTGACTAAGGGGTGCATGAGGTTCCATTTTGGCTTGCGAAGCACAGACTTTAATGACACAGGCAAAACAAGAGCAAATACAGGGATTGGGAAGAGTTCTGTCCCCAAATGCTATAATCTCATGGCTAATATAAGTGGCCATTTTTCTGACAAGAACAGGAAATTTCTGCTGACAGGAGCTTAGTAACATAAAACATTGTGTTTTAAAATATGGTAACTGTTGCATTTTCTTATCAACATTCTAGTTTTGCTTTTATGTCCTGAGGTTCCAGCCCCTGGAGGAGTTGCTGGGAAATGCCCACATGTCCTACTCCTGGTCATCCCTCTGCTGGAGCAGAGGGAAAGTGAATCCACTCATGTATGCCGAGTCATTAATGAAGGTTTTGAGGAGGGTCTGGTTCATTCCAGAACCACACGATTTGCTAATGTGCTCTGAGCTGAAGCAGAGAATGGTCTAGTTTCTTCATTCCTTTCTGCTGTAGAGAACTTTCAAACCATAATTTCCAAGCTTCCTCCACACTTGTCATTTCTTAAATAGTTTCATTTTCTAGTCCAACAGTGCTCTGGCTTTCTAAAGCACATATGGCCTTTTCCACCCCAGAAGCAGCTAACTGGAAGAAAATCTAAGGTGAGGGAAGGCTATCAGAAGATGTGTCATGTGCCAGAAAATCCTCTCTCAAGACACCATTTCTATTACTCCCAGATCTTGAAAAGATGCAGAAAATATCATAATCACATTATTAAAAAACAAGGATTTTCTTTTTGCATTTTCCTATTTTTGTCATGTACAAAGTAATTAACAAACTTTTTTTTGTTGTTTTTGGTAATATGGTGACTATTGAATGATAATCATTTTTTCCTGGATCTCAGAAAACCATGTGCTAAGTGCTGCTGTGGGTGAATGAGGGTGAATTCTAACAAGAAAAGCCAGTTCTTGGGGAAGGTTACAACTCTGCTCCATGGACGGCTATTCTGGGGCAAAATTGCTTAGTTACCTTGTCAAATGTTTCTTTATAGAAGAACACATCCTCAACCTTGGCATAAAATTGCTTCTAGAGGCAAGAAATAAGAACCTATGCTCTTTAAAATAACCTTTGCTCGGAGGATGTAAAGCCCAGACTGGAGGATGTAACAGACCCTCGGCTACAGCCAGAGCCAGCTCCTAGGGAACATGAAGTCCTCAAGCTCAGCTCACACATTCCCTCCTTTCACCATAATGTGGCAGTCAAGAAATTGGCCTTGGAGTCAAGCTGTTGAGATTCAAACCCTGGCTTGACTATTTACCAGTAGTGGGACCTTGGGCCAATTACTTAAACCTCTGGACCATGGTTCTTCATCTGCAATATGAATATGAGTATGATAATGCCTCCTGCATGGAGTTTTTGTAAGGATTAATTGACATAGTACATGTAAAGCCTTTGTAATAGAGTCTGGCAGATGCTAAGTTCTTAAATGTGCCAAATTACCTAAGGAACCTCCCTCTTCTGTACTGTCACTTGGTTTCCCAGGTTTTATTTACCTGGTTTTGGATTCATTGTCTGGGCTTATTGCTCCCACCTCATTCCTATTACCATGAAAATGTATTATCTATTTTATATCATGAAGTTTACAAAATGTTTTTACATTCTATATCTCACGTAATGTTTGTATCGACCCTGGGTATTATTCCTACTCTGCCTGATTGTTTTGGGCAACTTAGCACCATTTTATCACCTCTGTGCTTCCCCCTGTATCCTGGGCCTAAAGTCCTGGGAACTAGATTTCCTAGAATTCTAACCAGCAGTTGACAAATTCTCTGTCTTTGTAAGAGTAAGAGCAGAGAGGCACCCAGAGGAGAGTCTGAAAGTGGAGGAGGATCAGAGCTGCAGTTGCTCCTGAAGCAGTGGGGACAGCCATGCAGGCTCTCCAGCAGAGGGACGCAGAGCGTTGGGCATCCTCCCGCAGACCACCCCGTGGGTGCTGCAATGGTGACTCCTTAACTACCGGTGGTGGCTTTCGCTTTCCTTCATCATCTCAGCTTCTCGAAGGACCCTGCATCCTCTCATTTCCTCTATGAAATCTCTTCTTCTTGGAAATGCCTAATGCTTTCCATTTTCCTGACCAAACCTAGCCCAACACACCTACTCTATGTCAGATAATATGCATCGAGTACATGCTTTATGCCAGACACTATTTTAAGCATTTTATATAAATTAACTTACTTGGGACTTCCGGGAAGATGGCGGTATGAGCAGGGTGGCAGAAATCTCCTCCCAACACTATATTTATCTACGAAAACACAGCAAATACATCTATTCCTAAAAGAGAGACGAGAATACACAGGAAAGCGCACAGCGTGCAGCTACACCCGAGAGCACTCGGCACCCCCAGAGGCGGTCTTAAAGAGCCCAGTGGACATACGTGGCAACTATCAGTGACCAATTCTATAGCCATGAAAAGACAGAGGAATATGGTTCAGACCAAAATCAACCAGACAACCCCAGAGAGGGAGTCTGAAGGGATGGAAATGCACAGCCTCCCTGAAAAAGAATTCAGAATAAAAGTCATAACCATGCTGATGGACCTACAGAGAAATGTGCAAGAGCTGAGGGAGGAAGTGAGGGAACTGAGGAAAGACAATACAGAAATCAGACAAGCGATCGACGGGCTTAACAGCAGAATGGATGAGATGCGAGAGACTGTTAATGGAATAGAAAACAGAGAACAGGAGTACAGAGCAGCTGAGGCAGAGAGAGATAAAAGGATTTCTAGGAATGAAAGAATATTAAGAGAACTGTGTGACCAATCCAAACGGAACAATATTCGCATTATAGGAGTACCAGAGGAAGAGAGAGAAAAAAGGGATAGAAAGTGTCTTTCAAGAAATAATTGCTGAAAACTTTCCCTCGCTGGGGAAGGAAGTAGTCTCGCAGTCCACCGAAGCTCATAGATCTCCCAACACAGGGACCCAAGGAAGACAACACCAAAGACACATAATAATTAAGATGGCAAAGATCAAAGATAAAGACAGGGTATTAAAGGCAGCTAGAGAGAGAAAAAAGATCACCTACAAAGGAAAACCCATCAGACTATCATCAGACTTCTCAACAGAAACCTTACAGGCCAGAAGAGAATGGCATGATATATTTAACGTTATGAAACAGAAGGGCCTCGAACCAAGAATATTGTATCCAGCACGATTATCATTTAAATATGATGGAGGGATTAAACAATTTCCAGACAAACGAAAGTTGAGAGAGTTTGCCTCTCATAAACCACCACTACAGGATATCTTAAATGGACTGCTCTAGATGGAAGCACACCTAAGGCTAAAAAGATGTCACCAGAGAAAATAAAATCATAGCAAAGAAAGCAGACCATCCAAATACTAACTAAAGGCAAAGAATAAAACACCTATTATAGAAAGAATGGAGGAGGAGGAATAAGAAGGGAGAGAAATAAAGAAACATCAGACTGTGTTTACAATAACTTAACAAGAAAGTTAAGTTAGATTGTTAGATAGTAAAGAAGCCCTTAAACCCTTGGTAACCACGAATCTAAAGCCAGCAATGGCAATAAGTACCATATCTCAATAATCACCTAAATGTAAATGGGACTGAATGCACCAATCAAAAGACACAGAGTAACAGAATGGATAAAGCAAGACCCACCTATATGCTGCCTACAAGAAACTCACCTCAAATCCAGATATACACAGACTAAAAATGAAGAGATGGAAAAAGATATTTCACGCAAACAACAAAGAGAAAAAAGCAGGTGTTGCAGTACTTGTATCAGACAAAATAGACTTCAAAACGAAGAAAGTAGCAAAAGATAAAGAAGGACATTACATAATGATAAAGGGGTCAGTCCAACAGAAAGATATAACCATTATAAATATATATGCACCCAACACAGGAGCACCAGCATATGTGAGACAAATACTAACAG
>JAVSCE010002882.1:0-37392 GCA_032199065.1 Smutsia gigantea
AATTCCACCAGAAATGAAAACATAGGCCCACAAGAAAACTTGTGTGAGGATGTTCTGTCCTGGAAGAATTATTCGTATAGTTAAAAAGCGGGAAAAACCCAAATGTCCATCAGTGGATGAATGGATAGGCCAGTCGTGGTATATGTATGAATATTATTCGACCATAAAAAGGAGTGAAGTACTCAGGGAAATGCAAATTAAAACCACAGTGAGCTATCACCTACACCAGTTAGGATGGCCAACATAGAAAAGAATAGGAACAACAAATGTTGGCGAGAATGTGGAGAAAGGGGAACCCTCCTATACTGCTTGGTGGGAATGTAAACTAGTTCAACCATTGTGGAAAGCAGTATGGAGGTTCCTCAAAAGACTTAAAATAGAAATATCATTTGACCCCGGAATTCCACTCCTAGGAATTTACCCTAAGAATGCAGTTTCCCAGTCTCAAAAAGACATATGCACCCCTATGTTTATCGCAGCACTATTTACAATAGCCAAGATATGGAAGCAACCTAAGTGTCCATCAGTAGATGAATGGATAAAGAAGATGTGGTACATATACACAATGGAGTATTATTCAGCCATAAGAAGAAAACAAATCCTACCATTTGTGGCCGCATGGATGGAATTGGAGGGTGTTGTGCTCAGTGAGGTGGACCGGGTGGGGGGTGGGAGGGACAGGTGTCGAATGATTTCACTCATCTGTGGAGCATAAGAACAAAGCAAAAAGTGAAGGAACAAAACAGCAGCAGACTCACAGAACCCAAGAATGGACTAACAGCTGCCAAAGGGAAAGCCACTGGGGGGGCGGGGGTGGAAGGGAGGGAGAAGGGAAATAAGGAGCATTAAGATTAGCACACAGAAGGTGGAGGGGGGGACCTGGGGAAGGCAGTACAGCACAGAGAAGACAAGTAGTGATTCTACAGCATCTTACTACACTGATGGACAGTGACTGTAATGGGGTATGTGGGGAGGACTTGATAATGGGGGGAATCTAGTAACCACATGTTGCTCATGTATATTGATACAAAAAAAAATCAATTACTTAGAAAAAAAAGGAGTGAAGTACTGATACAAGCTACAATGTGGATGAGCCTTGAAAACATGCCAAGTGAAAGAAGCCAGACACAAAAGGCCACATATTGTAGATTCCATTTATAAGGAAATGTCCACAATAGATACCTTTAAAGAAATAAAAAGGGGCTAGGGTTGAGGAATAGCAGGGAGAGAGAGGAGGCTGGGAATGGAAAGTGATTGTTAATGAGTACTGGGTTTCTTCTGAGGTGTTGAAAATGTTCTAAAATTGACTTAGTGATGGCTGCACAACTCTGAATATACTAAAAATCAGGAAGCCTACCTCTCATATGAATGAATTTTATGGCATGTGAATTATATCTCAAAAAAGCCGTTAAAATATGAGTGTCTTTCTGCCCTCCTGAATAAAGTCAGTGAGCTTGTTGTTTTTGCCTGTGTTAGGTCATTGAGAGTTTGACAAAGATTGTGTGTTCATTAATGTTATCCTGAAGTGCCCTTTGACTTACTCCTCTTGAAAGCCTCCTAACACCCTTTGCTAAGCCCTTCCAAAATTCTGTTGAGGTATAGTTCCCAGATTTAGCAATACATATACAGGACACTCACGTTTTAATGTCAGATAAGTACCTTTTTAGTATAAGTATGTTCCAAACAGTATTTGAGACACACTGTTACTAAAACAAGTATTTGTTGTTTATCTGAAAATCAAATTTAACGGTGTTTTCTATTTTATCTGACAACTCCAAATTGAGGCAGGGTAATAGGTAAGTGGAGTCATCTCTCTCTAACCTATGTAACTAAAGCAGGTCAGTTCCTCCAAGTAAATGCTGCCTAACCAGTGTTACCAGACAAGGGTCCACTGCCTGATTCGCCAGAAGGCAAACACTGAACACCACCTTTTGCCAAAGGAAAAAGCTTTATTGTGAGGGTGACCAGCAAGGAAACAGGAGGCAAGACTCAAATCTGTCTCCCTGAACTCAGAGGCAGTGCATAATTTATGCAGAAAGTTTATACATATTCAGATCAGAAGGACTTATGCATATTTAGCAGGGGTTGATGGAATTAACAGGAAATTAAGAGTTGGGGCAGGACTTTTCTCCTAGGTAGCATGCACAGGGAACATGCTATCATGCTACTGCATACATTTTATGTTCTAAAAGTATCAGGTAAACTCTACCTAGAGGAAGTAGTTTAGTATGGTAATGAGGAAAGGTGACCTGAGGTCTTTTGAAATTTTCTTGGTATGTCTCCAAGCACAGTTTAAGGTGGTTCCGGGCACAGTTGCAACTTTTTACAGCTTCCTAAATTCCTATTGGCTCTAAAACAAACTGGACACATTTTGTTACTATTGTTCTTTTTGGTGTCCTCAGCCTATGTCTTCCATTCAAATTAACCCTGTGGAGTTTCACATGGGTTCCTTAGAGGTCTGGCATACAGGGGTTTCAGCAGTCAGGCCCAGCTAGGAGTGCATTCCTAAACCCCCAGCTGCATCTCTTGTGGTCTGGGAGACGCCTAGTCACGTGCTCTCTGACAATTAGGAAAGCAAAAGTCTGTGCTCTGCAGGGTCTTTTCCTTTTCCTCATCTAATACCCCTTTTGTTCAACACCTCCACAAGCTGCTTTTAGCTTTCTAGTCCTGTGCCTAGCATGGCCTCAATTCTGCCACGCCATTGCTACTGCTAAGCCACCTTCTTTGGGGTGGATCTGCCTTTCCCCTGTGTTAGTCCCCTGCCACTCTCTTCCTGCATCCCAGCTGACAAAAGTGCACCCTGCCCTTTGTAATGGCACTTACCTGCCATGTCTTTCCATGGATGGCCATGCTTGGCCAATCACCAGCCCAATCACCAGCCTCTCAGGAAGGAGAACTAAGACCTTTTGAAACATGTAGTGAAAATCTAAAAACATTCAGGGAGGTATGTACACCAGATTCAGGAGAGTGATTTTCTCTAGGGAGGAATGGGAATGGTATGGGGAGGGTCTTGGGCTGTTAACTGTTTATTTAACCTTTTTTTTAAAGGTATCATTGATACACAATCTTATGAAGGTTTCACATGAGCAACATTGTGGTTACAACATTCACCCATATTATCAAGTCCCTCCATACCCCATTGCAGTCACTGTCCTTCAGCATAGTAAGATGCTGTAGGGTTATTACGTCTTCTCCGTGTTATACTGCCTCCCCCGTTTTATACTGCCTCCCCCGTTTTATACTGCCTCCCCCATGACCTACCTATATTATGTGTGCTAATTATAATGTCCCTTAATCCCCTTCTCCCTCCCTCCCCACCTACCCTCCCCAACCTCTTCCCTTTGGTAACCACTAGTCCCTTCTTGGAGTCTGTGAGTCTGCTGCTGTTTTGTTCCTTCAGTTTTGCTTTGTTGTGATACTCCACAAATGAGGGATATCATCTGGTACTTGTCTTTCTCTGCCTGGCTTATTTCACTGAGCATAATACCCTCTAGCTCCATGCACAATGTTGCAAATGGTAGGATTTATTTTCTTCTTATGGCTGAATAATATTCCACTGTGTATATGTGCCACATTTTCTTTATCCATTCATTTACTGATGGACACTTAGGTTGCTTCCATATCTTGGCTATTGTAAATAATGCTGCAATAAACAGGTGTGCATATGTCTTTTTGAATCAGGGATCTTGTTTTCTTTGGGTAAATTCCTAGGAGTAGAATTCCTGGGTCAAATGGTATTTCTATTTTGAGTTTTTTGAGGACCCTCCATATTGCTTTCCACAATGGTTGAACTAATTTGCATTCCCACCAGCAGGGTAGGAGGCTTCCCCTTTCTCCATATCCTTGCCAGCATTTGTTGTTGTTTGTGTTTTGGATGCTGGCCATCCTAACTGGTGTTAAGTGCTATCTCATTGTGGTTTTAATTTTCATTTCCCTGATAATTAGTGACATGGAACATCTTTTCAGGTGCCTGTTGGCCATCTGAATTTCTTCTTTGGAGAAGCGACTGTTCATATCCTCCGCCCATTTTTAAATCAGGTTATTTACTTTTTGGGTGTTGAGGCATGTGTATATTTAACTTTTAAAGAGATGAAGCAAATATGTTAAATCTGGTGATGGAGTGTATTATTTTCTTTGTATTTCTGTACATTTAAAGTATTATACAAAGTTGGAATTTTAAAAAACTATAAGCACACTTATGTTAGAAAGCATGGAAATACTTTATTTTTAAAATTTAATTTAGAAAAATAAACCTTAATTGCATCATAAAATAAGACTTTGCAAAGGAGAAAATCTTATGAAGAAGTATTATGTGGTCATAGGTTAAGCTTTTGCTGAGAAGAACCCAGATTTAGTAACAAGGAGGTGAGGAAGAATAAGAGGGACTATTCACTCCTGTAAGTATAAATCTTAAAGGACCTTGTAATCCAGGAAGGAGATATTCACACATACAGGAGACTATGAACAATTACTAAACAAGGCGTCTGGTGAAAAATAATACAGATCAAATTTATTAATCTTTGTGTTAAATTGCTCAGAATGGGTAGGAAGAGCCAAGCATTAGACTGATTGCTGAGAAAGGAAAAGTGAACAAACAGGAGGGATAGGAACTTTAGAAGAAGAATATGCTCTCAGGATCCTCAGCATATTTTAGATACATCTATGGCTTTCAATCTTTTCTGACTATATCGCCTTCTCAAAATGAAACTCCAAGGCATGCAATTCCTTTTAAAAAGACATATAATTTTCTCTTCCCTCCCTTCCCCATCCTGCCCCCCCCCCCCGCCTCCCCCACTAACACACACACAAACACATTTCATATACTCTCTACACTCCACATAGAGGCACTGTTGGCCTGTGATGCATCAAGCCTCTGTTGCTGGTATGGAGTTTCTTGTAGTGAACTCCTAAGCAGTATGGCACACACCCACTCCCGCTAGGTCTGCATGCCTCCCGTGCCCTCATCTCTCTCTCTCCTATTCCCCTTACTGTTAGGCTAAAGGAGCACAGGTGTCTAAACAGAGCCAAGATGATCATGTTACTCCCTGGACCACAGGGGTCTGCTTGGCACACATCCCTTGGGAACATCAGAGAGAAAGGAAGCTCATTAAAATAGCTTCTTAGGCTCCAGCTGGCTTTCCCCTAAGTATGACATAAAAGAGTCTAAGAATTTTTAAATTGTCCAGCCCTTTCCAGACTTTCATTGGAAATGATAATTGTTTGATTCAATTCTGGCACGAAAATTTTTGCTAGACCCATCTCCAGTCTAGAAATAGCAATAATTAAAAACGAAGCCTACCCAAGAAAGAAACAAAGGCGGCCATGAAATCTACCATGGTAACTGCTGACCCACTGTAACACACACCATACATTTGGTGAAGAAAATATCCAGAGTCATCACAGAAGTTACCAGTCATTACTTTTCTGTCCTTGGCTTATCTTTTCAAAGAATTTATCATCTATGGCTTAGTCATAAAGATTGTCAAATGCAGCGTGATTGTACAGTGAGTTTGTGGATATTTCAAATTATGGCAGAGACTGAGAAAGGAAGAAAACTATTCAAAGAAAAAAACAAACCACTGATTGAAGAGAGGTAGGGGGTGGCATGAAATTAAGTGAGAAGGGTAAGGGAACAAAAATTAACCTTCTTATAGAGACCACAAACAAGGGGAACAGTACAATAATCTATATTCAGGAATGCCATGGCTACGTTGATATGTAAATCTGGCACTCGAACAATGGAGTATTATTGCTGCTGATATGGTAATCTTTAGAGGTACAGAGAAAAAGTGGGTGGGTCATGTGAAATTCATGAAATGCTTGAGGTGAACTCACTGCTGAAGTATTAGTCATGTTTTGTGTGTGGTTTTTTTCCAATTTATTTTATAGATAAGTATTTCTCTGTACTTTGTTTCCGAAAAGTCTAGCTTATTTTCATGAGGCTATAAAAGATTCCATCTCAAAAGTTTGTTTCTGTTCTAAAGGCATTTTGCAAAATGCCTCCCCTCCTTTGGCCCACACGGACAAATATGCCTACATTTGCATATAGCACAGTACCTTTTACTCTCTGCCTTAGCTAGGAAGTTCAGAGGCAAGAGCCTAAAGGAGTGAGCATATAATTCAGCCTCCAGCTTGTCAGCAGGAGCAAAATAAACAAATAAATAACTGAAACAGTCTGTTGACAAGGAAGGGAAAAGAGACCCAATCAGCATAAAAATAAGGAAGAGAAAATGAAACTCAAAGAACCAAAACCTTCCATGTTCAAACTTTCCCTTGTCCCCTTCACCAACATACTGAAAGTTTCTCAAAATCAGCACCAGCTTTTCTTAATATTGTCCTAACTGCCATGTCTACTTAAAATACTGCTGCTATTCCTAAGCTTTATATGTACCTCACACAGGAGGGAAGAATAAAGTGTACCCTTTTTTGATGAAATAATAGGAAATGTATTTAATTGACCAGTAAGCAACTGTTTAAAACTGAACTACCCTTTGTAAGAGATGGCCTGCTAAGCATTACTATTAGTCATTTACACTTTAGTATGAAGGTATATCTCTTTTTTTCCCTCTGATTTGCTATCTAAAGATTAGTTTAATATGGGATTTAAGTGTGGGAGAAAAGAATACATGGTTTTGAGCAACAGGTGTTGTAAGAGGGGAAGAGATCTGGGTATATCTGATCACTGTGGTGGGTTTTGGGGCATTTAAAGAGCAGCAAGTGGATACTGGATATCTGAGGGTTAGGGCAGAGGAGATAGGAGACAGATGAAAAACTAACAAGTGACCAGGTGCCTTCTTTCACAATTATTCTGAGGGTTTACCCAACACACACACACAAGACAGGCACATTATATTCTACTGACTCAGACCTGAAGTTTAATCGTACTGTGGCACATGTTATAGAGTAAGTAAAAAAATCTCAGCCTGCATATACAACCCAGAAACCTTTTTTTTTCTGAAACAAAATTGCAAGCAAACTGTAATGATTCATATACTATTACAAACACAACCTAAAGGTTCTTTTTTTTTTCCTCCTTTTTCTTCCTCCTCCATTCTTTGTATGTTATGAATCATATTCTGTACTCTTTGTCTAGCCCTTGGGTGACATCTATTTAGCCTTAGGAATACTTCCATCTATAGGAGTCCCTCCAAAATGCACCATAGAGGTGGTTTGTGGGAGGTAAATTCTCTCAGCTTTTGCTTATCTGAAAATTGTTTAATCCCTCCTTCAAATTTAAATGATAACCTTGCTGGGTAAAGTATTCTTGGTTCAAGGTCCTTCTGCTTCATTGCATTAAATATATTATGCCACTCCCTTCTGGCCTGTAAGGTTTCTGTTGAGAAGTCTGATGATAGCCTGATGGGTTTTCCTTTGTATGTGATCTTTTTTCTCTCTCTAGCTGCTTTTAAAAGTCTGTCTTTATCCTTGATCTTTGCCATTTTAATTATTATATGTCTTGATGTTGTCTTCCTTGGGTCCCTTGTGTTGAGAGATCTGTGTACCTCCATGGTTCGAGAGACTATCTCCTTCCCCAGACTGGGGAATTTTTCAGTAATTACCTCCTCAATGACACTTTCTATCCCTTTTTCTCTCTCTTCTTCTTCTGGTACTCCTATAATGTGAATATTGTTGCGTTTGGATTGGTCACACAGTTCTCTCAATAGTCTCATTCTTAGAGATCCTTTTTTCTTTCTGTGTCTCAGCTTCTTTGTATTCCTTTTCTCTAATTTCTATTCCATTTACCATCTCTTCTACTACATCTAATCTGATTTTAAATCCCTCCATTGTATGTTTCATTTCAGATATGGAATTTCTTAATGATTGAATCTCCAGCTTAAATTCGTTCCTGAGTTCTTGAATATTTTTCTGTAGCTCCATAAGCATGTTTATAATTTTTATTTTGAACTCTCTTTCAGGAAGATTGGTGAGTTTGGTTTCATTTGGCCCTCTTTCTGGGGTTTGCGAGATTTTGGTCTGAACCATGTTCTTTTGATGTTTCATATTTCTGTGTGGTGCCCACTTGTGCGCAGGAACTCCAGTCTCTGGAGCTGCTCAGCCCCTAGAGTGAGGTTGGGGGTCATAGCGGAGTGGAGCTGGTGCCTGGGAGGAGGAAAGATCTGTTTCCTGATTCCCGTCTGCAGTGCCTGTATCCAGTGTCAGAGCCAGTGGGCCAAGCACGCACGTGTAAACCTCTGTGCTTTGTGTCTCTAGCTGTTGTAGGCAGGGCCTCCCTCTGGCTGTCTTGACGCCAGCGCAGTGACTGCCGGTTTGCGGGCAGGTGCCTGCAGGCCAGTAGGAAGGCTTAGCAGGCTGTGTGTCACAGTGGGGGGCCTCGGAGCTGAGTAGGCAGCCAGGGGGATGGAGCACCTGAAGCTCCCCAAAGTTCCCAACCAGCTGGGCAGAGCACACCAAGACAACCTTGTCCATCTCTCCCTTCTCCTGTGCAGCAAGCTCCGTGCAAACCCCGCCCCTTCAGCAGCCCTCTCACTGCTAGGAAGCCTCTGACACAGAGTGGCCAGGTGTGGATCCCGTCCTCCACCAACAGCCGGAATGTCAGTCTCCCGGACCCTCTGTCCGTCTGAGCTCCCCAACATCCAGAGCACCACACAGTATAGGCTTTCGCTCACAAAGCAGATCTCCAGGGCTAGGCGCTCAGTAGTCCCAGGCTTCCACCCCCTCCCCGCTCCATTTCTCTTCCTCCCGCGGGTGAGCTGGGGTGGCGGAAGGGGTCGGGTCCTGCCAGATCAAGGCTTTTGTACATTACCCTGCTTTGTGAGGTCTGCTCTGTTTGTGAGGTCTGTATACAGTCTGGTTCAGCCTTCTTTCTTCTTGTTGTTTTAGGGTTAGTTGTATTAACTATATTTTTGTACTATTTGTGGTTTTGGGAGGAGTTCTCAGTGTCATCTCGCATGCCGCCATCTTGAATCTCTCTCCTCTGGCATTATTTTTTAATATCATGGATATTCTGATTCTTCTCTTTGGTATCACATCTTCATTTATTTTCTGATCATTTACATATTTAGGTTAAGAATTTTTTGAGCATATTTTCAATTCCTTTGGCCTTTCAGACTTCCTTCATTTACATAAGAATATTTCCATTCCAGAATATATTTTTAAACCCTTTTGCTTATACATATAATTGTTTCCAAAAACATCAAGTTCTGAAGGTGGCTAATGTTGATCTTCTTCAGTAAATACAATGTTACCTGAACATTATAGCACCTAATATTTTGTGCTGTATAGTGGCATAATATATATAATATACATAATATTATATGTAGTATCTAATACTATTTGTAGTAATACCACTTGACAACTTCCAAAAATGTTTATATGAATATTATCTCGTAGGAATAAAGTTATTGCCACATGGAATCTGACCAGTCATACTAGCAGTATTTCTCTCCCTAACAATAGTCCTTTGGTAGAATGGCATGGTTGTTCTGGGTAATGTTAACCTTCAGAGTTAGATAGCACAGTTCTGCTGAATAGCCATTCCTGTCTGTCATTCATAAATAGTCCAAATCATTCGAAGATTTTTTTCTGCTTGCTATGTGAAAGAGTCCTTTAACAATAGGTATTCTAAATGTCAAAGATCTCCCTTTGATCCTTGTTTTGTAAATGAGGCTATGTTGTCTGCCCTCACCGTTTATGGTGTTCACAGATTCATACAATGCTATATTTCTCAGCATTATCCAAGATGAAACAGGCAGGTTTAGAAAGTCTGTCCTCATGCCTGACCCTGTCAACTTTTGCAGTGGCCTTTTTGAGCAGTTTCTGACCATCACCTCTCTTTCTAGGGGCAGTCACCAGAAGTGCCTCAGTAACATCTCCCAGGTGTGTAGAAATGTGTGGACAAAGCATAGTTCTGCTTATTTGTGTTTTAATTTGGGTGAAATAACTATTCTATTTTCATTTCTGTTCTGGACATGGTGCTGCCTAACATTTTACAGGGACTTCTACTAGAACTTTCAGGGCATGGAACCACAAACCACAGCGATCTGTAAGAATTTTGTTGGGTCTATACATATTTTCCACACAAATATCAAGTTCCCATGTTCCTTTCATTTTTTTCCCCCCTTTAGGTTAGATCTTTAGACAGCCACCTTGTTTCTCCAGCAATAATATAGTATTATCAGAACTCAGAGTTTCTTTAACTGCTATTCTGTTACAAGACTCATTTTCTAATGCAGCGCAGGAAAGTAAGTCTTAAGAGCTTCACCCTGCAACCTCTTCTGATACTCCTACTGCCCTCACAATTATGAGATTCAAAACACAAAAGTAGCAACACCCTCCTTCCACTTTTTACCAGGATCGCATACATGTCATTGCAAATTTAGAGACTGACTTACATTTAAGCTCTGGGCTCTAAATCTTTTTCTAAATGAGAATAGAAAAGTCATTTTGTCTTAAGTCCTGCTGCCTTCCTCAAATAAGCTTGAGTTATACTGTTGACAGTTCAAGATGGCCTCGTGCAGCTGACGCACCTGCCGTTAGGGATTGTGCAACAAGTGTTGATCCTTTGCTGCAGTGCTTGACTCCTCGGTCACCAGCCTGGACTTGCTTACCTCTCCCCTGCGCCTCGACCTTTCCCTTTTTTCACCCAGTTCTTGAGTAGTGCTCTGTTGTTTTGGTCGCTTTGTGTTTTCAGACAGCAGGTTCTGGGAGGGATTATCCTTTTCCTAATCCTGTAGGATTTCCTCCAGTTTGTTCTGTCTTGGGAAGCTTCAGGCTTTCTGGTGTGTTTCCCTTAGATAGCCTCCTTTCTCACCCAGCACGGAATTTGCTGATCTCCTCTGTTCGGTTGATCGCCTCTGTTGCAGCACTGCAGGTGAGGCCCAAACACATGTTGGCTCCCTTCCCGCCTGGTCAAAGCTTCCAGAAGAGAAGATCGTGCCTCCTTTTTATGGTAACTCCTATCCTCCTGCCCCTCCTCATCTGCTGTCTAGGATCCGTGGGGTACGGTGGAAGTAGTACTAGCTACTCTTGCCTCTTTCTGCCTTACAGCTCTGCTTCCTCCCCATTTCCCATCCCTTCTCTCATTCACAGTTCTTTTCTCCCTGTTTCTACTCCTAAATCAAGATTACTTCTCTCCTAGCCACCAATGCAGTGCCTAACACCTCCCCCGGTCTGCCACCCCTTAGGTTTGGGAAGGGCTACTGCTGCAGTGTCTCCAGGTATGTCTGCAGGGCAGCTCAGGGCCCAGCCAAAGTGCTAGGTACTCAGCATGGCTGGCCTCTTTTTCCATAGGTGCTGTTGCTAAGCTTGGGAGACAGTCTGGGAGGGGGCGGGGGGAGGCTGGTCAGGGAATTAGACCCCCTTTGGCATTCTTCAAAGGAGGGGCCTCCCCAGACTTCCTTCTTTACTGTTTCCCAAGAACAGGTGGTCACTCCACTGGCAGTAAATTCCTGGATATTTTTACCTAACACCCCATAAACAAAATGACAATGTTATTGAACATGTCATACAACCAGGCAATGAGTAATGTCCCCATTTATCAATTTGCCAAAGCAGGTTGCTATCTAAGCTTGTTTGGAGAGATGCTAGCTACGTGCAGGAAGAAAAATTCAGCCATCTGCTTAGAAGTAGACTGTCAAGACTAAAATGGTACCTACTTGGTGACTTGGTATGTTTTTAAGTTAACCTTTCCCCATGCAAGACCACGCCAACAGTACAACTGACATTCAAGTAATTGTTACCAGATCCTCCCTATAATGCCGTGGGTAGTGCCTGCTGCACCAGAACTGAGGTAGAGATAAGGTGGAATCCAAGTGAGATGCAAGTTTCACCTGATGTGTCATTATATTAAGTAATGTCATGCTACAAAAAAATCCTTCAGCTGGAGTATGATTGATTGATTGCTTTAATCCAGCATTCCCACCAGGTACTGTGCTGTACACTGGGTACAGAGATTACTGGGACAGCTTCTCTGCCCTCAAGGAGCTCACATACTAATGGGGGATCATTTGCATACTCCCCAAAGTATATAAGCAAATAACTGAAGGATAGTGGGTTAAGTGTGATAATGAAAGCATACATAAAATAGAGGATCTGGGAGGTGTCTTTCTCCAAGAGCTGATTCTGAGCCAGGCCTCAAAGGATGAGTACAAGTTTTTCAAGCAGGAGAAAAAAAAAAAACATTTGCAAAGGTGAATTGGTGTGAAATAATGGGGAACTGCAAATAATTTGGTTTGGGTATCCCAGGAGATTGAAAAGTAGTGTCAAGAGCTAGGGACAAAGAAATAGACAGTAGAGAGATGATGAAGCTGGCTGAATGTCAAGCTTAGTAGGGGCTTAATTTGGAGGTATGTGGGAGCCACTGAGAGTATAAGCAGGACAGTAACAGTTACACCTGAGTAACAATTACATTGGCTCTTCCAGAGGTAGTTGGCAACTCCTCAATACCTTTTATGTTATTTTGTGATATTTTATTATGCTATGTCATACTGTAATATATGTTGTATGATGGTAAGTTATATGGAAATTTATAGTATAAGGGCCTGACATATATTAAGCTCTTACGGAATATCTGAATATCAGAATGAAGACTCTGACGTAAGTCCCTCACCTGCAGTCAGATATTGGTGGTACTAGCAGGACCACAGGCCAAGCCTCCTGATTTCCTTTCCTTCCAGGTTCTTTCTGCCATATACAAGTGACAAAGGAACTGGTGGGATGTCTCTAGGTATGCACTGCAACAACACGACACCGTCCAATATGGAGCAGAAATTATCTTAACCCTTCCACCACCCAGAATTTTAACTCAATGTATTGTAATATCTCTGGGAAAGTACATTAAGTTTTACAATGTTAGGAAGAAATGGTATTCACTTTTATTTCAACTTTGCTGAACTATGGTCCATTTTGCAAGGTGATACCTACAGTGGATATGTAGAGGACAGACTAAAATTCTCTGTGCCCTTCATTTCCCCATGCCATGCCTATAACAAGCGTTGCCAAGAACTGATGGATGGGCAGATAGAGGGGATGATAGATAAATTGAATTTAGAATCTCCATTTATTCAATAGACTTGAAAATAAATTATTTAAGGAAGGTTTCAAAAGAAAAGAAAGCTCAATGTTCTCTACAGGAACTTTTCTCAACTAGACAGAATTTCTCTTTTTCATTTGTAAAAGTAGAGAAAAGTAGCTTTTTATTTCAAAAGCAGTATGTGCCCAAGGTAAAACTCAAACAGTGAAGAATGTTTAAAGGTAAACAAGTAAAACCTCTACCCATTTCTCTGACCCACTCTCCAGACTCAATGACTGTATATCCTTCCAGAAATTTTCTATGTCCTATGGGAGTATAGGCATCTCCCTTTCACTTCTATACCAATGGTATTTTGTTACACACATTGTTGTACATTTTCTCAATTAACAATATGTAGGGTATTACTCCGTATCACTGTATGTGGAACACTCTCCTTCCTTCAGTATTGTTTCCCTTTCTTTCAGTTTACTTCTTGATCACTTTTTATTTGTATTAGTTAAACAATACAGAAATACATAACTTGGATTGCACATCTTTCTGTTCTTGTGTGAATTTATTGGTAGGACAGATTCCTGAAAGAAAAACCTCTAGATTAAGTATATACACACTTGAATTTTGGTAGATATCGTCAAGTTTTCCTCCAAAAGGGTTGTGAGATATATAGGCCCACCAGTAGTGTTTTTCCCCCACTTGTCAGACAACATGTTTTGTTATCAAACTATTAAAACTTTGTAAACTTGACTAATTTACCTTTATCGAATTAGCACTGAGGTTGGGTATGCTTCCTATGTGTGTAGAGAGGGGCATTTATGTTCCTTTTCATCTGAACTACCAGGTCATGTTCTTGGTCCTTCCATGGGTGGTTTCTCTTTTTCTTATAGATTTCTAAAAGCTCCACATGCAGTAAGGGAATTAGTACCCATATCATATGTGTTAATCACTTTTTGCTCATATCGTTGTTTGTCTCTGTTGACTGTGTTTTTTTATTCAGAAGATTCCATTTTTAAGTAGTCATATTTATTCATCTTTTCTTTGACTTCTGGATTTTATGTCAAACTTAGAAAAAGCCTTCTCCATGACAAGATTATACAGAATTCCTTGTTTTATTCTAGTACTTTTATGATTTCATTTTTTTATTTAAGTCTTTTGTCCACCTGGGATTTATTTCTGATATGCAGAGAAAAATACAGCTCTACTTTTATATTTTTATAATAGCCTAACCATAGATCCCAACACCATTTAGTAAATATTTTTCCTACTGATATGGAATACTCCTTCTATCATAAACTGATTTTGTTTACACTTGGGTCCATTTCTGGACTGTCTGCTTTTTTCCATTGATCTGACTAGTTCAGTACTTTACCAACTGTTTTCATTAGTGTAGCTTTAGAATATACTTTAAAAATCTAATGTCTGTAAGGCAGTGAAAATATTCTGTATGATATTACAATGATGGATATGTGTCATTATCCATTTGTCTAAACTCAAGGATGTTACAGCACCAGAATGAACCCTAAGGTAAAGTATGAACATTGGGTAGTTATGATGTATCAATGTAGATTCATCTTTGGGAAAAAAGTGTACCATTTGTTGAGCGATGTTGATATGGGAGAGGATCTGCATACATAGGCATGGGGATATATGGGGAATATCTCTACCTCCCTCTCAATAAACCTAAGACCTCTCTAGAGAAATGAAGTCTTAAAAAAAAATCTAGTGGAATTTCCTTTCATCACTCTATTTTCATGCTTATTTTTCCAGATGATCTATCTCCAAGTGCCAATAAAAATCCTAATTGTATGCTGTTTGTATAGAGTAACAACGGCTGGTGAGATAATCTAATGATTCTTAACAGCCAGTACAATTTTTATTGGTGTTTTTATTTCCAATATTGCAGTGCAAACAACACTGATTCATGTCTGTTTTTGTGATTTGTTCATATGTATTATAATTCCTTCTTGTGCTTCCCCAAAATGAAGTGTTGGCTGAAACTGTTGACAATGTCCCAGTGTTTACTCACCATACTGAACCCTCTAAGATATACAGAAACAGGTAGTGCCTCTTGAAAATTGGAAATACTAGGCCTGTGCTAGAATGTGGATAAAGTAAGCTTGTGTTTATCATGTGTCCCATCCTACAATCTCAATAAGTGTAGTGTCTCTGGAGTCAGCCTTAATTTACTGTCTTTTCTTCTCCACCAGGTATCTTCCATCTATGTATTTAGTTAGAGACACAACTTTTCAGTCTTGGAGAAAAAGAGATTTACCCAAAAGCACTAGGGAAACATTTGGAATCTTAGTACTTGCAGTCACTGTGAATTCTAACCCTAGATGTTTACCTAGTGGTTTACCACAGCCTCCACCTTCCCTCCGCCCATGCCTTCCCCTTTTTGGAGTCCACAGGTATTGTGAAGGTCTCTTGAAACATTTGTGGGTCATGGGTAGGGGGTTCAGACATGAAAAGCCAGAAATACAACTAGAAGGAAAAGATCAATGATTTGTTGGCAAGCTCTGCCCTTCTTCATCATTTCCATCTCTTGCCCTGCCCCCAGCTCCATTTCCTGCTTCCCCCAGAAGATCTGAACGTTGAAAATCAGACATCACCTCTATAGGACCTGCCAAGAGAACTTCTCAGTTAGGCTCCGAACTTCTAATTCTCCTCTTAAAGCTTCAGGTGGCCACTATTTTAACCACCACCCCCACAAAAGCTGGGGACACAGGAACTGATACACTCCTCCAGGAAACAATAAGATGTGGCTCTGATTGGTTTATGTGAGATGACCAAAGTCCAAAGCCAGTTGCCCTGTGCAGTTATGAGTTTTCCTTTGATGATCTTCTGCCCAGATGGCTTAGATAGACTTCCTGAACTGGGCTAGAGATTGGACTAAATGATCTTTGAACTGGGGTGTATGTGAGTCATGGCAAGCTTCCCCAGGGAGGTGGCAGCTGAGCCAAATCTAGGATGGGACTCAGAGGCACAAAAAGGAGAGGAGAATAAGAGAAAATAGCATTCTAGAGAGAGGGAAGACTATAAACAAAGGTGTGGAGATGTGATGTGATGCAACAGAGCAGGAGCTACAAGTAATTCAGTACTATATTTTTGGCATTTAATGTCAGGTAAAGAGTGGCAGGGATGATGTTCAAGAAGTAGCCAGTGGCCGGGTCCTTGGGGTCCTGGTATACCATGATCAAAAGCTTATCTTAAAATGTTTGAAAGGTTTTTAGGTAGGTGAATGACATAATGGTAACTGGGATGGCCCCATATAAAAATATCATAAGGTTAGACTTACCAAAAAGAATAGAAAGCAATTTTGAAATTAGCCTAATTAATGAAAGCTGGTGATACGTTTGTCATTAATACACTAGAGGATCAAGACTAACAAAGAGAAGCCTCCACCTAGCTTCTTAAATGTTATGACGTGGTTGGATTTATGTAATGGAAAGATAATCCTGGTAGTGTTGTAGGAAACTGTTTAAAGAGTACTGAGACCGGAAATAGGGAATAATTTAAGACATTATTGGAACTAAGTGGACAATGACAGAGGTTTGAACTAGGGCAGTAGATGAGATATCTGTTGAAGACAAAATCAGATTTACTTGAAGAGATAGTGTGATAGAATGTGGCAGAAATGAACACACCTCTCAGAAATAATCACAGTTGACTGATAACCCCAGATTCTGTGCTCTGAAATCCATCACTGTTTTTTGCTGAGGTCATGTTGCCTGCAGGCTGCTTTATGACCAAGTATGGAGGGATGCTGAGACAAGCCCATTCCTGGGAAATATGGGAGTTCTCTGATGGGCAACTAATTTTAGCTCCAGATGTTCCATCAGCTTTGCTCTACTTTCTTTTTTAATTATATTTTTTATTAAGGTATTCTTGATATACACTCTTATGAAGGTTTCACATGAAAAAACAATGTGGTGACTACTTTTACCCATATTATCAAGTCCACACCCATACCCCAATGCAGTCACTGTCCATCAGTGTAGTAAGATGCTACAGATTCACTATTTGCCTTCTCTGCGCTACACTGTTTTCCCCGTGATCCCCCACACCATGTCTACTAAACAAAATACTCCTCAATCCCCTTCTTCCACCCTCTCACACCCCTCCCCTTTGGTAACCACTAGTTCCTTCTCAGAGTCTCTGAGTCTGCTGCTATTTTCTTCCTTCAGTTTTGCTTCGTTGTTATACTCAACAAATGAGGGAAATCATTTGGCACTTCTCTTTCTCCGCCTGTCTTATTTCACTGAGCATAATATCCTCCAGCTCCATCCATGTTGTTGCAAATGGTAGGATTTGTTTCTTTCTTATGGCGGAATAGTATTCCATTGTGTATATGTATCACCTCTTCTTTATCCATTCATCTACTGATGGACACTTAGGTTGCTTCCATATCTTGGCTATTGTAAAAAGTGCTGCAATAAACATAGGGGTGCATATCTCTTTTTGAATCTGAGAACTTGTATTCTTTGGGTAAATTCCAAGGAATGGGATTCCTGGGTCAAATGATATTTCTATTTTTAGTTTTTTGAGGAACCTCCATATTGCTTTCCACAATGGTTGAACTAGCTTACATTCCCACCAGCACTGTAGAAGGGTTCCCCTTTCTCCACATCCTCGCCAGCATTTGTTGTTCTTAGTCTTTTGGATGCTGGCCATCCTCACTGGTGTGAGGTGATCTTATTGTGGTTTTAATTTGCATTTCCCTGATGATTAGTGATTTGGAGCATCTTTTCATGTGTCTGTTGGCCATCTGAATTTCTTCTTTGGAGAATTGTCTGTTCATATCCTCCTCCCATTTTTTAATCGGGTTATTTGCTTTTTGGGTGTTGAGGTGTGTGAGTTGTTTATATATTTTGGATGTTAACCCCTTGTCGGATATGTCGTTTACAAATATATTCTCCCATACTGTAGGATGCCTTTTTGTTCTGTTGATGGTGTCCTTTGCTGTACAGAAACTTTTTAGTTTGATGTAGGCCCATGAGTTCATTTTTGCTTTTGTTTCCCTTGCTCAAGGAGATATGCTCAGGAAGAAGTTGCTCATGCTTATATTTAGGAGATTTTTGCCTATGAGTTTTATGGTTTCATGACTTACATTCAGGTCCTTGATCCATTTTGAGTTTACTTTTGTGTATGGGGTTAAACAATAATCCAGTTTCATTCTCTTGCGTGTAGCTGTCCAGTTTTGCCAACACCAGCTGTTGAAGAGGCTGTCATTTCCCCACTGTATGTCCATGGTTCCTTTATCATATATTAATTGACCATATATGGTTGGGTATATATCAGGGCTCTCTAGTCTGTTCCATTGGTCTATGGGTCTGTTCTTATGCCAGTACCAAACTGTCTTGAGTACTGTGGCTTTGTAGTAGAACTTGAAGTTGGGGAGCATAATCACCTCAGCTTTATTCTTCCTTCTCAGGATTGCTTTAGCTATTCAGGGTCTTTTTTGGTTCCATATAAATTTTAGAACGATTTTCTATAGTTCGTTGAAGAATGCTGTTGGTATTTTGATAGGAAGTGCCTTGAATCTGTAGATTGCTTTAGGCAGGATGGCCATTTTGACAATATTAATTCTTCCTATCCATGAGCATAGTATGTGTTTCCATTTATTGGTCTTTCACTTCCTTGGTTAGGTTTATTCCTAGGTATTTTATTCTTTTTGATGTAACTGTGAATGGAATTGTTTTCCTGATTTCTCTCTCTGCTAGTTCATTGTTAGTGTATAGGAATGCCACGGATTTCTGCGTATTAATTTTGTATCCCGCAGCTTTGCTGAATTCATATATTAGATCTAGTAGTTTTGGAGTGGAGTCTTTAGGGTTTTTTATGTACAATATCATGTCATCTGCAAACAGGGACAGTTTAACTTCTTCCTTGCCAATCTGGATGCCTTTTATTTCTTTGTGTTGTCTGATTGCTGTGGCTAGGAACTCCAGTACTATGTTGAATAGAAGTGGGGAGAGTGGGCATCCTTGTCTTGTTCCTGATATTGAAGAAAAAGCTTTCAGCTTCTCACTGTTAAATATGATGTTGGCTGTGGGTTTGTCATATATGGCCTTTATTATGTTGAGGTACTTGCCCTCTATACCCATTTTGTTGAGAGTTTTTATCATGAATGGATGTTTAATTTTGTCGAATGCTTTTTCAGCATCTATGGAGATGATCATGTGGTTTCTGTCCTTCTTTTTGTTGATGTGGTGGACAATGTTGATGGATTTTCAAATGTTGAACCATCCTTGCATCCCTGGGATGAATCCCACTTGATCATGATGGATGATGTTTTTGATATATTTTTTAAATTCAGTTTGCTAATATTTTGTTGAGTATTTCTGCATCTATGTTCATCAGGGATATTGGTGTGTAATTTTCTTTTTTTGTGGTGTCTTTGCCTAGTTTTGGTATTAGAGTGATGGTGGCCTAGTAGAATGAGTTTGGGAGTATTCCCTCTTTTTCTACTTTTTGGAGAACTTTAAGGAGGATGGATATTAGGTCTTCACTAAATGTTTGATAAAATTCAGTGGTGAAGCCATCTGGTCCAGGTCTTAGGTAGGTTTTTCATTACCAGTTCAATTTCATTGCTGGTAATTGGTCTGTTCAGATTCTGTTTGTTTCTGGGTCAGCCTTGGAAGGTTGTATTTTTCTAGAAAGTTTTCCATTTCCTCCAGGTTATCCAGTTTGTTAGCATATAGATTTTCATAGTATTCTCTAATAACTCTTTGTATTTCTGTGGTATCTGTCATGATTTTTCCTTTCTCATTTCTGATTCTGTTTATGTGAGTATACTCTTTTTTTTCCTTGGTAAATCTGGCTCGGGGTTTATGTATTCTGTTTATTTTCTCAAAGAACCAGCTCCTGCTTTCATTGATTCTTTCTGTTGTTTTATTCTTCTCGGTTTTATTTATTTCTGCTCTATTCTTTATTATGTCCCTCCTTATACTGACTTTGGATCTCATTTGTTCCTCTTTTTCTAGTTTCGTTGTGAGTTTAGAATGCTCATATTGGATTGTTCTTCTTTCCTGATGTATGCCTGTATTGCAATATACTTTCCTCTTAACACAGCCTTCACTGCATCCCACAGATTTTGTGGTGTTGAATTATTGCTGTCATTTGTCTCCATATATTGCTTGATCTCTGTTTTTATTTGGTCATTGATCCATTGGTTATTTAGGAGCATAGGAGCATGTTGTGAAGCCTCCATGTGTTTGTGGGATTTTTCATTTTCTTTGCATAATTTATATCTAGTTTCCTACCCTTGTGGTCTGAGAAACTGGTTGGTACAATTTCAATCTTTTTGAATTTACTGAGGCTCTTTTTGTGGCCTAGTATATGAGCTATTCTTGAAAATGTTCCATGGGCACTTTAGAAAAATGTGTATTCTGCTATTTTTGGGTGTAGAGTTCTGTAGATGTCTGTTAGGTCCATCTGTTCTATTGTGTTGTTCAGTGCCTCTGTCTCCTTAATTATTTTCTGTTTGGTTGATCTGTCCTTCAGAGTGAGTGGAGTGTTGAAGTCTCCTAGAATGAATGCATTGCATTCTATTTCCCCTTCTAATTTTGCTGGTATTTGTTTCACATGTGTAGGTGCTCCTGTGTTGGGCGCATAGATATTTATAATGGTTATATCCTCTTGTTGGATTGACCCTTTTATCATTATGTAATGTCCTTCTTTGTCTCTTGTGACTTTCTTTGTTTTGAAGTCTATTTTGTCTGATACAAGTACTGCAACTCCTGCTTTTTTCTCCCTATTAGTTGCAAGAAATATCTTTTTCCATCCCTTCACATTTAGTCTGTGTATGTCTTAGGGTTTAAAGTGAGTCTTTTGTAGGCAGCATATAGATGGGTCTTGTTTTTTTATCCATCCAGTGACTCTATGTCTTTTGATTGGTGCATTCAGTCCATTTACATTTAGGGTGAATATGGATAGGTAGGTACTTATTGGCATTGCAGGCTTTAGATTGTGGTTACCAAGGGTTCAAGGTCAACTTCCTTACTATCTAAGAGTCTAACTTAACTCACTTAGTATGCTGTTACAAACACAATCAAAAGGTTCTTTTTTTTTCCTTCCTCCTTTTTCTTCCTCCACCATTCTTTATATATTAGGTATCATATTCTGTTCTCTTTGTCTATCCCTTGATTGACTTTGGAGATAGTTATTTTAATTTTTGCATTTGCTTAGTACTTAACTGTTCTACTTTCTTTACTGTGGTTTTATTACCTCTGGTGACAGCTATTAAACCTTAGGAACACTTCCATCTATAGCAATCCCTCCAAAATACACTGTAGAGATGGTTTGTGGGAAGTAAATTCTCTCAGCTTTTGCTTATTTAGAAATTGTTTAATCCCTCTTTCAAATTTAAATGATAATCTTGCCAGATAAAGTAATCTTGGTTGAGGCCCTTCTGCTTCATTGCATTAAATACATCATGCCACTCCCTTCCAGCCTGTAAGGTTTCTGTTGAGAAGTCTGATGATAGCCTGATGGGTTTCCCTTTGTATGTAATCTTATTTCTCTCTCTGGCTGCTTTTAATAGTCTGTCCTTATCCTTGATATTTGCCATTTTAATTACTATATGTCTTGGTGTTTTCTTCCTTGAGTCCCTTGTGTTGGGAGGTCTGTACACCTCCGTTGCCTAAGAGACTATCTCCTTCCCCTGATTGGGGAAGTTTTCAGCAATTACCTCCTCAAAAGACACTTTCTATCCCTTTTTCTCTCTCTTCTTCTTCTGGTATCCCTGTAATATGAATATTGTTCTGTTTGGATTGGTCACACAGTTCTCTCAATATTTTTTCATTTGTAGAGATCCTTTTATCCCGCTGTGTCTCAGCTTCTTTGTATTGCTCTTCTCTAGTTTTTATTTCATTTATTGTCTCCTCCACTGCATCCAATCTGCTTTTTATACCGTCCATTGTGCTCTTCAACAATTGTATCTCCAAGTGGAATTCATTCCTGAGTTCTTGAATATCTTTCCGTACCTCCATGAGCATGTTAGTGATTTTTATTTTGAACTCTCTTTCAGGAAGAGTCATGAGGTCGATGTCATTTAAATCTTTCTCAGGAGTGGTATTAATAATTTTACTCTGATCCAGGTTCCTTTGGTGTTTCATATTTGTATATGGCGCCCTCTACTGCCCAGAACCTCTACTCTGTGGAGCTGCTCAGCCTTGAAGCACTGTCGGGGGTTGCAGGGGAGTGGTATTGGTGCCTGGGGGGAGGAAAGAGCTGTTTCCTGCTACCCAGCTGCTATGCATGTCTCCACTGCCTGAACCAGTGGGCCCAGCACACAGGTATAAACCTCTATGCTTTGTGTTTGTAGTTGCTGAAGACAGATTTTCCCTCTGGCTGGCCTCACGCTAGGGTAGGGTTTGCTGGTTTGCGAGCCAGGTGGGTCTCGCCGGTAGAAAGGTGCAGCAGACTGCGTATCCCGGACGGGGTCCTTGGAGCTGTAGCCAGCCAGGGAGCTGGAGCACCTGAAGATCGTCTAAGGAGGAAGATTTCTTTTTCCTCCTTAAATATGAGAGTCTATATGGTAAAACTCCCAACCTGCTGGGCAGAGTGCACCTGGACAGTTTGTCTACCTGTCCTCTCTCCTGAGCAGTAAGCTCTGTGCAATCCTTGCCCCTTTAGCATCCCTCTTGCTAAGGGCTTCCTTGTTCGGAAGTCTATCAGACTGCCCGCCTTTCTTTTGTCTCAGAGCAGCCGGATATGGATCCCTGCTTTCTACAAGCGGTTGGAATCTCAGTCTCCCCAGGAATTCTGCTTGTCTTAGCTTTCCAACCCTGTAATCATGAGAGTATCATGCAAGCACCAGGAAATGTAGGTTTGTGCTCCCAGAGCAGATCTCTGGGGTTAGGTATTCAGTAGTCCTAGGCCTCCGCTCCCTCCCTGCTCGGTTTCTCTTCCTCCCACCAGTGAGCTGGGGTAGAGGAAGGGCTTGGGTCCCGCCGGGCCACAGCTTTGGTATGTTACCCTGTTCTGTGAGGTCTGCTCTTTTCTCCAGGTGTATGCAGTCTGGTGCAGCCCTCTTTCCTATTACTCCTTCAGTATTAGTTGTATTAATTATATTTTCGTATTATATGCGGTTTTAGGAGGAAGCTTGTGTCTCAGCTCTCACGCTGCCATCTTTAATCCTATCTCCCTTGCTTTGCTCTATTTTCTTAGAACTGCACTGCAGTTTTTAGATTCTTCCATTCTACCAACCTTTCTCCCTCCCCTTCCTTCCTTCCTTCCTTCCCTTCTTCCTTCCTTCATTCCTCCCTTTGTTCTTCCTTCATTCCTCCCTTCGTCCTTCCTTCCATCCATCATTCAGAAGGGTCTGAACTACATCTTGGTCTGATTGCTTTCCCAGAGAACCTGGACTAAGCTTTTGGTGGGTAAGCTTTTGGTCTCTGGGTGTGAATCCATCCCCACCATTCCTGGATATGTGAATTCAAGCAAGTAATTTAATCTCTTAAAAATGCCAGTCTTCTCATCTGTAAAATCGTAATTGTTGTGATGACTAAATTAGTCAGGCTTATAAAGTACTTACCAAAGTATCTGACATATAGTAAGTACCTGGTAGGTGTTAGCTATTCTTATTAGATATGGGGAATGAAGAAGAGGAAGAAGTCAGGGGTAATTCTGAGGTTTTAGGCTATTTACAATATATAAAGTGAACACAAGTATTTCACTCAAGCTAATTTGCCTTTGGCATACAACAGACACTCTTTTGAGTACAAAAGAGATTAGGAAATTCTTCCTTTCTCTCTTCCCGACTCGTAAATTTCTTGACTCTTCCAACTTTCATGGCTAATGGAAGATAAACTATTAAATGATGCATCAAAATGGACATAAAAAGATTCCTTGACTCGAATTTAGAGGGTGGTCTTTCACCACATTTCCCCAGACAAATAAATTCCCAGTAGGAGATAAGCTCTGAGAACATTCTTCTGCCCCATGGAGGAAAGACCCATTCTAGAGCTCCTTCATATAACAAGGGAAAAATTTCTCCACCTTCCTTGAGGATCTGAAAGACTATATAGGGAAATTCCAAATTAAATATTTTTTATAGTGCTTTATTTAGATCTATTTAGCTATTATATAATAGTAAGCCCTCTGCAAAGTGCATATTAGCAAATGATCTTCCCCTTTCCCAAACACACAAAGCAAGCTTAAGACAGAGCCAAAATTCAAATCATAGACTGGAATAGGGAGTCAAAACTAGCAAAGTAGAATGGAAAAGGAAAATGTAAACTCCTGAAAAAATTTTAGGAAATTTATGTGTAAACCCGGGATGGGGAAAAATCTAACTGAGCAGTAGTTTGCATGAAAAATTCCAAGGGTTTTAGGCTAACCACCAGCTCCATGGAGCCAACAGTGCCATTTTGGTTTGTAAACAAATGAGTGTAATCTTAGGCTGCACAGAAGTGAAATATCCTAAGAATGGAAAAACCAGTTTCCTCATCTGCAAGATTACAGGCTGGATTAGATGGTTTCCCAGTCCCATACATCTGTACTATTTTATGAGTATTTGATACTATTACTTTAAGGTTCTAGACTTGAATTCCTGCATTTTCAGGAAACAAACATAGAAAAGATATGTAGGCTTGATGAAAACGGACAATCCATTTCTCTGGTTGACTTTATAGCTTGAATGATTTCCAGGGGAGGAAAAAAAAGAATCCTTTTGTATGCTGACGTGACCCACGGAGAACTCCCAAAATAAGTGTGGCAATGTAACAACCTTTTGTACATTTATTTCTCATCATGTCAAGCTTTACACAAAACTGTTTTTCTTGAGGAGGCAAGCTTGAGCAACCAGTTTTTCCTGAGGGTTGCCTGATAAATAGGTTTATGATGAGCTGTACTGTCATTCTATCTTCCTTAGCCTTGGAGGGTGCCTCCCAAGCCGCTGACAACTGCGTAGTGACATTGGTTATCAAGGATTTCAGAGGCAGAGATCAAGGTCAGCATGGAGCAATGACAGAAAGGACTAGAGAGCCCCCATTAGTAGGCTCCACTGTACCGGGGGCTGAGGGAGGGCATGGATTTGAGTTTCAGCCACAGCGTAATAGGCAGTCTGCGATGGTTTTGTAGGTAACCAGTGAGCTTCCCTGCTCTATCACTACTGCTACCATTCTCTTCTGAACCCCTACTCTGACATTTTCAGGCATTTAAAACATCTTTTATGAAAAAGGCAGCAGAAGAGACCAATCACGGGGAAAACAAAGCTTTCATAGAAGTAGAATTTCAAATATTTCATCTGGGATCTCTTTGTCTAGCTACAAGAGTTTTAGAGAGGGGATCAGAAGGCCTGCCTCATTGTCTTGTTCTGCAGTTAACCAGGTGTATGCCCTTGGGCAGGCCACTCAACAACCCTGGGGCCCCTGTTTCTTCATATGTAAAACGAGGAGGAACACCACCTCACTACTTCCAAGAATGTAGGAGTCCCCATAGGCTGCCCTGTTTTATGGAGAACCCCTGACCTAGGATCAGGTTATATTCTAAGCAGGAAAGGAATTGTATATAAGCTTGGAGGTGATATCTGTGAAGGCAGTTAGAATAAGTACCTTAGAACCGTGAAGGGAAGTGTCTGAGGGCAGTAAGCCAGAACTGAAATCAAGGGCCTACCAGGTTCCTGCCTCAGGTAAACCCCTCCCAAGTATTGGTTGAGCTGCTGTCTCACTTTCTTAATTCTGTCAGGCAGAAGAGGTCATAGAGGGTGGGGCTATGGCCAATGGATCGTGTTCTCTATGCTCTGGAAAAAGGACAGGGATAGCAGAAGGGCCAGAAGAGGAGTTCCCACTGCAAATTGACCACAACTGACGGTCCCATTCTCTTTCCAGACTGGAAGGGACATGGGAGCCTGGGAGCTCTGGCATCCCTGGCTTCATATGTACCTTCATCAACTCAGCAGCACAGCCACCAACTTGGGCAAGGAAATCAAGATCTCAGACCAAAAGGGGTAAGTCCAGGAGATAACAAATTAGATGGGCTTTTGGAGATTTCTCTGAGATCCAGACATTTATATTTTGGGAGAGGAGGCATTCCTTTTTTTTAAATTGGGATACAATATATGTAACATAAATTTTACCATTGTAACCATTTTTTAGTGTACAGTTCAGTGGAAAAGCCTTTTTTGATGACTTCTGTTCTCTCGCTATGCCAATGTAGCTTGAACTCCCTGCTAGCAAAGTTCCTGACTATTCTGCAGGGTCAGATTGCAGGGTCCCTATCTATTAAGTTGGTTTGACTCCTGCAATAGGGGAACATTCCAGAATACCAGAAACAGTACAGAAAATATTTAGTGATCAGTACCCTTTTATGCAAGTGAGGTCCCATTTGCTGCTGTGTCCCTTTAATTTTATCTCTGCCTTGGCTTCATTAACTTGTCCAGAGCTGTGGCTTGCCCTTGGGCCTGCTTTGTTATGCTGCATTTTTGTTCTCTGTTGACTCCTGGCTCATTCTTACTATGAAAACTTATTTACCTTGGCATCTAACTTGTCTGCCCCTTCAGTGGTCCCGCATAGTTTATTTGTCAGATATGATTGACGGCTACTGCTCTCTACCTGAGTTCCAGTCCCAAATCTCTGCCTGCCTACCAGTCACTTCCTCTGGAATGTTCCAGTTACTGTTCTGCCAAGCAGATGGCAACCTGTCCAAAACCAACCACTACAAACCAGCTGCTCTTACAACCTCTCAGTCCCTGTCAAAAGTTCATAAAGTTGTTTAGACAAGAAGCAAAGTCCTCTTTGATTTTATCTCCTTTCATTGCCCTTGGCCATTCAGACCCTACGATCAACCAGATTTTCCTTCAAATACTGATCATTCTTTCTGTCCTTCATTCCCTCCCCTCATGCCCATTTCTAGGTCCTTACCACCTTTAATATCATCTTTCCCAGATTCAATTTCCTGTGCCAGGCCAATGCCAGACCTAGAATAATCTTTGTTAATCAATGAAGTCTGCTCAACCCTGAAGTTCTTTCTGACTCCTATCATATGGCTTCTTGCCCTTATTAAGTTATTAAGTTTCCCCTAACTTGCTCCCATTCTAGACAATCCTTCTCCAAGAGCTATATTACAATGGAAAATTTATTGGACTTGGAATTAGTAGACCTGCTTTTACATCCCAGCTCTGTACTCAGCAGAACCACTTTGGGAAGTTCCCTGACTCCTGGAGCCTTGGATCCCCACCTGCAAAATGGGGATAATAATGCCTATGTCATAGGGAATTTTACCAGGATTTAATGAGATAATATGTGTGGAGGCAGGTTAGCTTTGTGCTTAGAACCCACATTTGAGCTGACTCCCTGGGTTCAAATCCAGGCTTTTCCACTCAGTAACTATGTGGCCCAGAGCAAGGAGTCCTTAACCTCTCCGGGCTTCATCTTTTTCATCTGTGACATGGAGGTGCAGTGCCTACCTCACAGGTCTGTAGTGATGATTAAATGAGATAATATACGTAAAAGTGCTTAACATGGTGGCTGGCACATTATAAGCTCTAACAGGTGTAAACTGTTATTATGTGCAAGAGACCTTTACAGTGCTTGACACCTTGTCTGCACTTAATAAATGTTTGCTACGCCTGTTAATGAGTTCATCTTACCCACGTGATCTTATCGCACACTCACTGTTGCTATGTACATTTTGGTGCCACCCTTCCTCCTGACACACTGGCTGCCTTGGCTTTCCACGAATGCATCTTCCACTTTTTCTTTGGTTATGGTGGTTCTCTTTTCTAGACATAATATTTTCTCAAATCGGCCTATCAAATTCTTCCCATTCTTTAAAGTTTATCCTCAACCCTGCCTCCAGGAAACTTTTCCCCTCCTTACCTGTGTCCTCTCCAGTTGCTCACTTTTGTGAGCCACTTAACCTGGATTTAGCATCGGGTGCACTTCAATACTGTTTCCTCTGTATTTGTTTTGTGTCTTCAACTTATTTGGAAAATATTCCTCAGTCTAGCATCGTTTCAGAATTCATAGTAAGAGAGTGAATGTTTAATCTACTAAGCTGCCTTACCAACTCAGACTATCTCTTGGGATCGTTTTAGGAATCATTTAGATTATATTTAGGATGGAACTTGGAGGAAGGAACATATCCTTAGTTGTCTGACGGTGAAGAAGAATCCAGAATTCTGAAACAATTTTTCAGACCTACAGTCTCTTGTCAGTAGAGTGGCACATGAGGGTGGGCAGCTGAGGAGTTATAGGGATAATGTCCTTGCTACAGGGACAAGGTCCTATGGCCTCTGGGCTAGTGTACTGGAGAAGTGCTGAAGCGTGGGGTCTCCGCAGGCAAGGGGCTGGAGGCAGACCCTAGCTGACGCAGACAGGAAGGTGTCCCCGTTCAAATCTGGTTCTTGCTGAGACTTTTTGTTCTTTGCCTTTAACTAGTTTCCCAAGCATCTTACACCTTTACACAACATCTGCCCTATTGAGAAACTGGTTTTGTGTGAAACTTCCCATGGCTTGAAGCAAATATCCATGACGGTGTTTGCATACCACTCGGTTTTTGCACCTCCCCTATGTGCCAATAAAGATGAACTGGCATTCAGATGACGTGATATGAAGGACATCAGCACAGTCTCCAAAGCAGAGAATGTTGGAACTATGTGAAAGGTTCACACCAGGATTTTGCAATTACTGAGAGGGCCAAGAAAGACTAGTTCCGAATGCAGGGTAAAGAATGTTGTCTTTGCCCTGTTCTCACAAAGCCTTCTCTGCATACTGCAGCCTGTGTTATCTTCCGTCTCTGGACTCCTGCAGTCCGTGTTGTCGAGGCTACACAGTTCAGTCCTGCATTACACACTGTCTTCTAAAATTTGCTTTATGGGTTGTGTTTCCCCAGCTAGTTGTAATTCTTGAGAATACAGACCATCTCATACTTTTTTGCTGTCCCCCATGGAGCCTCTCAATAAAATTTTCTCAGCTTTGGGCACAATAAGATTCTCAACAATGAATGTTGAAGAAAGGTTTGACTTTGGAAACATAAATTCATACAAGTGGTTCCACAAAGGAGAATTAGAAGACTCGCCTCTTTTTTAAAGAGGTGGACATTGGGAGTCCCATCACCGCTTGTGGTGTTGAGCAGTGACAGCCTCCTGTCATGGGGCAGGGTGTTGAGACAGTACAGGTAGGCCTCACGGTCCCACAGGTTTTCCACTTAGGAGAGGAGGCGGTTCTGCCCAGTGCCTGAGACCCCTTCCTGTTTCCCCTTTTCCCTCCCTACCATGAAGGCCACCCAGTGAGAGCTGTGAGGGGCATCAGAGATTGTCCCACTCAACTTCCTTACTTTGTAGATGAGGAGCTGGAGCTGAGGGAAGCGCTGTTGAGGGTGGAGAGAGGACGTGTATGGGCTTTAGAGGCAGACAGAGGGGGACTGGAATCCCAGCGTCGCCATTTCTAGCTGTCTGATTGTGTGAGTGTCTCTTCACATCTTGGAGCCTCAATGTCCCCCATCTTTAAATGGGTCTAACAGCGCCCACCTACTGGGACTGTTGTGAGAATTACATGAGATAATGCACGCAAACAAAGCACTTGGCATTAGGAGATGTTTAATATTTGTTGGCCCTCCTTTCCTTCTCTTGTGTCCTGCTCCAAATCATAAAACAATTTAGTGCTAGCTTTTCTCGTTTTTCGCAAGCTAAATATTCTTGCAATCACTTACTAAAGCTAGCCTCCTACCCACTAGAAAATTAGGACCAACCATGTAAGACTTTTTAAGTTACTTTCACTGGGAATTTGGACCAATTTATTTTGAGTGTATTTGTATACCGCAGAGATAAAAGAACTTGAAAGACAGGAATACTGAATTTCAGAGTGAAATTCAGAGGCACTGAGGTCTTACCCATTTCCAACTACACTCTTTGAACTCCTGGTACTCCTAAAATAGTACTGATGGCCTTTTACACCTTAAAAAGTTCCAGTCTCTGTTATATTTACACGCTTTGCCTTGCAACCTGATATTTTTCACCTGTCTTTCTTAAGACATATTCTGCTGTCCATCAGTCATTAACTGGGGCTAAAATGAAAACACTGCCATTGAGGTTCTGTTAAAAGAAAGAAGCAATGAAATGGTAATGATCATGGGGGACTTGGTTGGGGGGGATTCAGTCTCAGAAATAAAATGGACATTCAGATCATTTATAAGAATTAGTGCTCCATGATAAACCTTTCTTTCCATGCTGGAGAAGATTTAACAGATTCATTACTTCCTTGAAAATTTTTAGTTAATATTCATTGTGTTTGGCTGCAAAGAAATCTTAAAGCAGGGAGCAGAATCAGGATTAGACCAAAAGAAAAATCTTAGCACGACATACCTTCTAATTGTGACTATTACAATTATCAAATTGTGATTGGTGGTGGTGACTGGGACATTAGGTTCTGGGACAAAGGCAGACAGAAAAAGCAGGGGCAAACCTCCCTGAAGTTTTCTTTGTGGAAGGTGTGAACCTTTGAACGTTAGGCTACGTGGCAAACGGGTGTCAAAGTTGCAAGAGGAATCAAAGTTATTAATGAGCAGACTTTAACAAAGAAGGATTACCCTGGATTATCCAGGTGTGCCTGATGTAATCATAGGGTCCTTTAAAGTGGAAGAAGGCAGCAGAGGAGAACCAGAGAGAGGATTGGTGATGTGAGGACTCCACCTGCTGTCCCTGGCTTTGAAGGTGGGAGAAGGGGCCGTGGTACCCCTCTGCCACACAGACATACCTCGGTGACCTCTCATGTTTTCCAAGTTTTGTAGCACAATTCTGAATTCCAGAACTATAATAAATTTATGTTGTTTTCAGCCACTGAGTTTGTGGCAATTTGTTTACAGCAGCAAAAGAAAACCAATCCACAAGGTCTGTCAACAAAGACTGACAGCCCATCTTGCCCCAGAGATGCTGCCTGGCCTGCTGGGATTTCACACATTGAAATCCCCAAAGGGACTGAGACATAGGAAGAGGCTGAAGGTCAATGTCAAGGGAGCAAGTGATTAGCAGTTGGTAGAGTGCTTCTCATGTTCGGCATCATAAGGGATAGAGAAGAATTATAAATGTAACTCATAACCTCCAGGAGAGACAGTATTAGTAGCCACCTTGGTATATATATCATATCTTACATTTATAAAGGGCTTTATTTAAATAGTCTCATTTAATTCTCCCATCAACCCTAGGAGGTGCACATTCTTAATATTCCATTTTGTAAGCAAGAAAACAGAAACTTAGAGAGTTAATTTTCCACCAATCAGACAATAGTTAAGCGGGAGAATGGAGAATCAAACAGATCTGCTTCCAAAGCCTAGGTTGTCACTGCTTTGACATCTGTCCTTCCTGGAAGGTCATTCAACTTGGAAGTCAACACATGTAGAGATTGCTCATTAGTTAGGGTAATTTCTACTGAGAAGTGGAAGTTGTAGGGAGAGGTGCAGGTAATACTTTGCAGTGGGTATCCACTCTCTGTGTGTCTGTTTCTCATGAATATGGAGTCTTCCTAGAATGTCCTTACTGTCAAAAATGTGACTGGATAGTGGTGGCTTCTTGATGAACATTTTAAGTTTACTGTTCACACAAAGCCTAAATCTGACATGTCTAAAATGTAGCTCAACCCCTACTTCCCCCACCTCATCAGACCTCCACTTTAACTATTTCTTTTAAGAATTTCCTTATTAATCCAGTCATCTGGATTCAACAGCTATAAAAACAATAACAGCTAACACTTACTGAAAATACATTCCAGTTATCATGCTAAGCATTGTAGACATCATCCACTTTAATACACCCAACAGCACTTTGAGACAGATACAATTATTAGCCCAATGTATAGATGAGGAAATTGATGCTTATGTAAATTGCCAAAGGTGACACCTTAGCATCATCTTTCATTACTCATCTCCTTTATCCTCCACGGCTCATGAATCACCAAGTCCTCTCAATTCTCCCATTGTACTGTTTGCTGCACTGGTTGCTTTCTTGCCACATCCATTGCCATGGAACCAGTTTTGGCCCTTTTTGACTTACGCGTGAATTGTTGCCGGTGCCCATTGTGGTCTCTCTTGTTCTATGATCTCCTTCCTTAAATCTTCCTAATACACTTTGGTCAGACTAAGCCACCTAAAATCCCATTTTTAACCCAACCATTTGCAATTTCATCCCTTTAAGCTGGAGAAAACATACCCAATGTTCCATGCGGATATCCTTAGTGTGATAACAGCAATATTTTTTTGAGAAATCAAATAAATTCATTACATTAAAATTAAAAGGAAAAGAGTTATCTCTATAAGTTGAAATTATAGGACAAGATACATAATAAAGTTAAGCAAACATTGTATCCTATAAATGAAGCTTCATTTGTTCCAGAGCTGGGGCTCTCTCACTGATCATCTGACCATCCCAAATATGAAATTTCATGTTTTAGAGGCAAACCTTTGCATAAAAATATATATAAATGTGCTTAGTGTTTTCTGTGTATTCATGAACTCCATTATTAGTCTTAAAATAACAAATGTACATGGTAAAAGAAAAAGTGAATCAAAATACCACCAAAGGACATAATACTAAAAATTTTTTTATCTCCTTCCCAAGGTAAGATGATTTGCATTTTCTTCTTTTCACTTTACACTCTTCTGTAATTTACAGACTTTTAGCATTGCATAGGCACTGCTTCATAATAGAAAGTAAGGGCAGTAAAGCATTTTAAAAAGGAACCAAATTTTCCATCATTCCCTGCTACTTACAATATAAAAGCTAAAGTAAATTCTTTGGCTGAGGCCCTATGTAATCTGGCCCCAAACTGCTTTACAGGCTTATTATACACTATTCAATACAAATGTTCTGCTTCAGTTAAACCATTTTAAACACCTTTTCCCTGCTGTGTTTCCAACGGTGTGTTTTCTCTTCCTGGAATGGGCTTCCCTATTCTCTTTTAATATCCCAATTCAATCTATTGTTCAAGATCTAAGTCAGTTCTACATACAGCCTTTCCTAAAAAGGAGGGAATCCATCTGTAGTGAGTGTTTATCATGTGGGCTCTGTACTATATTTGGGGCTTCATTTGGTATTCATTGGACCCTCATAGCAGCCCAGGATGGTTGGCATTGCCTGTCTTATTTCACAGATAAGGAGACTAAGTTACCCTCAAGTCACACAGCCAGGACGTGGCAGAGCTGGATTTGTAGCTGACTGATGCTGTTCCCCAGCTCGGTGACCTCTCATGTTTTCCAAGTTTTGTAGCACATATCTAAGTATGGCTAGTAATCACAGAAGTGTATTCTTAGATAGTGGCATTGCTTATAATATTAAATTACTTATTTTTTATATTTTTGTTCATTTTCTTAATAGAACACTCTCAAACTTGGGTTTGATTTCTCACTGAAATCTCCTAGCTATTTATCTTTGCACCAATTTCTTAACCTTTCTGAGCCTCAATTTCCTTCACTGAAAAATAGAAAAGATAGTTAAAATATCTAACTCTTAGGGTTGTTATGAGTTAAAAACCCAGTATATGCCTTGTACAAAAGAGCTGATTGTTGCATTATTTAACATGGTAATATTAGTTTATTTTCAAACCCCGTTTAATTTCTAGTTTCTTATGGTAGTGATTTGAGATATTCCTAAAAGAGGACTAGACCTTTTTTCTCAATACATTAAAAAGCTGGATTTACACAAAGTTAAAACGCACTTTTTAATCAAAAACAGTATTTTGCTACTTGATCAGAATAGCTTACTTGCTGCTTAACCAGCATTGAATAAGAGGTTCAGTTACTGGCTAAAGACATTCCTAAAGGTAAATGTTTACATTTAAAAACATGGATGTTGTTATTGAATGTTGTTATTGTTAGTCTGGAAAGTCACTGTGAATTTTAGAACTGAACACACGGAGAGCCATATTTACTTGGAAAATAGAAAAAACATCTTAAAAAAAAAACACTGGCTTTCAAAACACCCCCATATTCTTTATATCAGAAAGAAAAGGACATCATTGTATTTATTCCAGCTATTTTCCTTTAGGGTCAAATGAAAAAAAGCAAAATTCACAAATATTTTTTAGTTCTTTATATTTATGACTTGCCCCCTCCTACTACCATCATTTTTTCCTGGTTATAAAATAATTTTTCAGACTTTTGAAAGATAAATATATCTGGTATTAGAAATGATAATACTTTTATTCATAATACTTTATGTCACAGGTATTCAAACACTTGTCAAAATAATCTTGACAAAAACTGCAAATGTGTGTTCTGTATAATATTGAAAATAAAGTTTGGGCTGTAAAGAGCAAAAGTCTATCTGCAACTTTCCTGATTGCAACTGAGAAAATTTCATTTCTCAGGTAATTCTCTAATACCTGTTTGTTATGAATTATTTGATCAAACAAAACACACAGTCTGGTTATTAGGTCATTAAGATCTTTGTAGGGTTTAAATGTTCTACATCTGTCTGTAGCTAGGTATTACCCCACCTTTTTTTTCCTCCTTTTAACAGTCAAGCCTCTGGCAAGAGTAGTTTCTATTCCACTGTTTCCATTTTCTTCCATCTCATTCCCTTTTCAACTCACTGCAATCTTGCTTCTGCACGTTGTCTTCTGTGAAACCACCCTCTCCATGGCCACTGTATTGAGAAATCAAAGACTTTTCAGTCCTTACCTTATGTAGCTTCTCAGAGCATTAAGCCCCTGGAAACACTCTCTGCCTGGTTGAAACTCTCTTCTAGGCTTTCTGTAATAACCATGTCCAGTGCTTTTCTATTTTTCTATGTCAGCCTTCTTATGAGCTTCTTTTGGACTGCCTCTTTCTTAAACGTCAGTATTCCCTTGAATACCTGTTTCCTCTTTCTTTCCCTGTGTGATTGCATCCACTGGCCATGAGTGCAACAAAACATGGCCACGAATCCCAAATATTTATCTCTTGCCCAGACACGGCCCCTGAGCTTCAGACCCATACATGCAACAGTCTATTCCCCTGAAGTTCTGTAGGCACCCTGAACTCAACATGCTTAAAACTCAACTTCTTACCTTTCCCCTCATAATTTAAGAAGCAGCACTGCCACCCACCTATCTGCCTACGTAAGCAGCCCAGGACTCATCCTGGATACTGCCTTCCCCCTTAAACAGCTCAGATCTCCCTGGTCAGTTTGATTCCATTCTTAAATATCTCTTGAATCTCTCTTTTCTCCACTGACATTTAATTCTTTAACTTGTACAAGTGTCTCCTATCTTGCTTTATGTCTTCCCCACCAAACCATTCTTTACATAGCAAAATGCAAATCTAAAGCTGTCATTTCTCCTGCTTAAAGGCTCTCAGGGGTTCCCCCATTGCCTACCTTGAATAAAGTCTGAGGCCTTTGGCATAGCATATGAGGCCCTTGTGATCTTGATTCTGTGTAGTGGATAGTTCATGTTATCCAGATCTCAGCTCTTCCATTCACTGGGTGATCTTGAGCAAGTTAACCTGTAAAATGGAAGCAATAATAGTTGTAAGGATTAAATGAGGTAATTTTCAATAAATATTAGCTGTTACTTTAAATTATGATTAACATCCTTATTTGTATGTCTTTGGAAAATAGTACTACCGTTTCCTTAAGACAAATTCTTAAAGTGGAATTGCTGGGTATGCATTTTTAAAGACTTTTGAAAACATTGCCAAACTACCTGCAGAATCGTCACACCAGTTTATGCTCGCACCAGTGGTAAGGAGATGGCCTGTTTCTCCACACTCCTGACCTAATCCTGGAATTACCCATTTAAAAAACTTGGCCAAACTGATAAGTGAAAAATCATCTAGTTTTTATAATGCGTTGATTTACATATTTGCTAGAGAAAGGCCAGATATACACTGATAGCACAGAGCATTATTGCTATTTATTTTACCGTTTTTTGGTTGTATATCTTTATCTGACAGTGAGGTTTTTTCATCTTTCAGAGCTGGGATTTTATACATTTTTGAACCCCTTTACCTCTCTTTTTCTTAACATTTCCTTAGGAATGATCATGAATTAATTTAATGAAATTGAAGACTTAATCCCTATCAGACTTTTGAACACTATATTTGGTCCAGTTTCTTTGTAAACCTTTAGGTGAGGTGTACAGAGTATTGTACTGAGAGTTGGCAGAACTGTTTCTTGTCCTAGTTTAGCCCTGAACTAGCTGAGTGTCCTTGAATAAGTCACTTAACCTCTCTAGACCTTCACTTTTTTTTATTAAAGTATCATTGATATACAGTCTTATGATTGTTTCACATAAACAACAAAGTGGTTTCAACATTCACCCATACTGTCAAGTCCTCATCCCCTCTAATGTGGTCACTGTCAGTGTAGTAAGATGTTATAGAGTCATTAATTTAGACCTTCACTTTCTTATATATAAGGTGAGTGGTATGGTACCACACAATATCTTAGGTATCTTCTAGCCACATTACACAGGCAAGATTTTTCTTCCATGAACTTCTTCAGAATCAAATCAAACTCTTGGAATATTCCCTCTTACTCTGCTGTAAATGCTGTTCTCATCCAACACAGTGTCACCTCTTTGAGGCAGAATTCATGTCTTTCCAGAGCTGTGATACATTTTTGAGGCACCATGAGCCCTAGGACTATAGCAGTAACTACTGTCCAAAAAAAGCACAGCCAACACTTAAATGTAAAGTAGGTCTTACTCAGTTTGTGCATGTGTAATAAAATCCTTTGAAAATCTATTAAAAGCTAGGGACCCACTCACAGAAAAATACACATAAGCTTATCTCACAAATGAAGCCCATCCATTTACTCAATAGGAATCCAGAAATCCTAGGCTGAGAATACTTGATTTGGGGACATTAAAGGGATCCCTGGAGCTTAACTAAATTATCAAGAATGCTTCCTTCCTATTGGAAAAGGGGGCTGCTAAAACTAGATATTTGTAGATTATTAAAAATTTTTCCAAAACGAAACTATTATGCTTACTTACAAATATTCTCTCCCTCAATCAGATCACGTACTAACCTGCTTAAATCTTTTAGGATACAATGCAAACTTCTTACCATGTATTAAACAGCCCTATATAACCTGGCTCCTGTCAGCTCTCATTTTATATTTTTGAGCCCCACTGGCTTCCCTTTTGCTCTGGCAACAGGTCAGCTCTCTACAAGTCACTCTGTTTTTGCTGAAGAGTTTCAGAGTGATGTTTACTCTGCCCAGACCACTTCCTGGGGTGCCATCCTGCAGGCCTCAGTTCAAATGTCCCCTCCTAATGAATGCCTTCCCTAACTACCTTATCCCCTATCCTCAATCATTTGCCATCACATCAGCCTGTTTTTTTTGTTTGGTTGATCCTCTCACAATCCTGGCCATTGTTTTTGTTTATTTGTTTACCTTCTTCTCTCCCCTCTAGAATGGTTCGTTCTAAGACGGATGGGGCCATGCCTCTTATTTGTGAGTGTATTCCCAGAGCCAAGCACAGTGC